>CAMPET010000234.1:57054-70687 GCA_946803715.1 Beroe ovata | reverse complement strand
TTCAGCATAGCAATGACTTCGACCATGTCATAGGGAGCACTCGTATCTCTCACATGAACACACACTCAAACACGCACAAAAACACACACACACACACACACACACGCACAAACACAATCCAAGAGTGCATGTGATACTTTAACTACATCTACTTACAGTGATAATCCTTATCTCGAGCTCAAACAAGCAAACAATTATGAATTATCCATGCGCTCTATTTGCATGAGAGGGAATTGTGTTGGGGTGTGCATTTTGTGATGAGGGATTGTGCCTGGGTGTGCACACAGGTGCACAACCAACGCATACTGCATGACAGAGGGGAATACGGAATATGAATATATCTCACTTGTAATACATAAGAAATGTCCTATATTCTTGTGTGAGGAGGACACGAAAATAGAAACACAGAGTCTCAATGTTAGGTTTGTATCACAAGTTAGCGTTACATCTCAGATGTACCTGTTACGAGTAAGTGTTATTGAGAAGAGTTGTTACATGCAACACCATATTCTGAATAAAATACTCAGAAATTATGTCATCATTTCCAAGGTTTCTCGACATCCAGGGTGTGAGTTTTCATTTATCAACCGACTGATTGAATTTCGAAATGTCCTAATAAGGAAAGTCTTATTAAAAGTACTTCGTGGGCTTGATTCTTGAATATGTCTGATTATGATGCATCACTTCTTCAAGCGATGTAGGTATAGGAGAACGAAAGACTGCAAAATGCATCATGCTGTCATGGTCACAACATCTTGTTGTGACTTGGTTACAACATATTGTTGTCATGGTTACAACATCTTGTTGTGACTTGGTTACAACATCTTGTTGTCACATGGATACAGCATCTTGTTGTCACATGGCTACAACATCTTGTTGTCATGGTTACAACATCTTGTTGTGACTTGGTTACAACATCTTGTTGTCACATAAATACAGCATCTTGTTGTCACATGGTTACAACATCTTGTTGTCACATGGCTACAACATCTTGTTGTCACATGGTTACAACATCTGGTTGTCATGGCTACAACATCTTGTTGTCACATGGTTACAACATCTGGTTGTCATGGCTACAACATCTTGTTGTCACATGGTTACAGCATCTGGTTGTCACATGGCTACAACATCTTGTTGTCATGGTTGCAACATCTTGTTGTCACATGGTTGCAACATCTTGTTGTCATGGTTACAACATCTTATTATTGGTGACATGAACTAAACTAAGTGGCAAGCTGGGAGAGATCTCACGCCGTGTGAAGAGAGAAACATCACGAAGCGTGTTTTGAACCATTGCTCTTTATCCTCTGTGAGGGGGTAGAAGTAGAGCGCCCCTCGCGAAAGTGCAATTCCCACTACCTGGATCTAACTCTTCACATGCTCAATGGATGCAATGACTTTGAATATGATAATAGAGCTATTAACTGTTACCTATACCACGTGATGGCTGCATTCATTGCAATGATATGCTACCTCACGGGAGGGAACTCTATATTATGAGACTCCCATTCTCGCAGTCTCTTGTAGGTTATTTTATGTGGTCAAAATATTATACAGTTCGTACCTACTACTCACAGCTAATGCAGCTGTTGTTATACAAAAATTCGGGGAATTTTATGAAAGAAAAAGAAAAATTCGAATATATATAGATGAGGCTGCTTTTCGAGCTGTCTTTTTACCCTACTGGATTAGCAGTGTTGTCCACGCGTGTGATTGATATTGTTATTATGAAACAAAGGCGTGACGATCAACATCTTTGATCAGAGAACAACGCTTTGGGAATGTGATGATGATAAAGACTAGAAAGTGTGTTGGAACATTGCCAAACATGTGTAACCGTTATATTAATTGTGTTACATCATCACAGTGGTACCGTAATCAGAAACACGCGAGGCACTTAGAGAAGACTCGGAGAAATTCTTCGGGTAAATTTCAATATTCATTCAGATGTCACTTTCGGACGCTGAATCGCTTCCCAGCCCTATTTCAACCCTATCTCGCTTCCCCGAGCTAGGGACACGGTAAGTTTGAGTAACCGTCTATCATGTGGTGTCCAACCTCACACCTGAGAAGTTACTGAGACTTTCAGCAATTTCCAGATAGGCTAGCCCGGAAATCCCTCCAATTTGGATTCTACGTCGAAAACTGGTTCAGGAACACTTATTTGTGGTATGTGTCTGGAAAATGATTTAGAGCGGTTTTTGTCATCAATAAGCCTCATTGATTTTCCGTGTTTTTGCGGTGATAGGTAGCTTCCCAGAGGTTTGAAATCGTTATTAGGCGTGCTTTCACGGCGACTGAACAATCCATCATTACAAACACACACGCCCCCCCACACACACACACACACACACTCACAAACACAAACACACTCACATTGTGCGAATTAATGTACCATGGCCGATTATTAACCCATCGTTTTATCCATTACATATTATGCATCCTAAATATTGAATATTATGCGCGGTGTGTAATTATAAATAGTCCATGGTATTATTCACATTTAACGACCTGTCAATATTGCACGTTTTCCTGGAAATTACAAAGTGCTAGATGGGTACAATGGGATGCTAATTTGGTTCGTGAATTAGAGGTCTGGGATCACAGAATATAGGGGACTCCTAACAGTCCGTACAGCGAGACTGTTCATCTTTGTCAGCGTCATCTATAAGTCTGAGGAGTGAGGGGTGTCAGCAGTAACTGTGAGGGGTGTCAGCAGTAACTGTGAGGGGTGTCAGCAGGAGTGTTAGCAGTAGAGTGACACTTCACAGAGCTATATGGGGTCAGCAAGATTTATTATCGTGTAACTGTTGTATACTGACAGAAATGGCGGCTAGAATCATGATTCATGTTAGTACAACTTTCATCAAAATGTCCCCATCGTACCTACGTGTTTAAACAGTGCTTGTCTTGTTGTACCCACTACACATCCAGCAATAGCCAGTGCTACGCTTGTCTATCGTAATAAAGTTGTAACAAGGTAATGCAGCAGTGTGGATAGTGCCAATTGGATAGTATCTGGTGGGTGTCACATTTCAACACACACACACACACACACACACACNTCTTCTCTCTATCTACTGTCTCCGTGTTTTTATTTCCATTTCTATTTTATATTCTCTCTCACACACACACACACACACACACACACACACACACACACGGAAGTGTGGGTTGTGGTAATGAGATCATGATATGAGGAAGATATGACGTGACGTCACACACAGAGATGATATCAGTGTTATCAGATGTCCAAACAAGGTGTCTGGTTTGTGGTATCTGATGCGAACTTCACTCAGATATTAAGTCATCTTAATTAATAATATAGACTGATTGATTCTCTGTGTGTGTGTGTGTGTGTGTGTGTGCCTGTCAAGTGAATTTGTATATGTGCTGTAGCAACACAACAATAATATGTATCCCGGTTGAAGTGTTGATTAATGAGACAATCCCTCTCACGTGAGCAAATCCATGTTATATTTCCACATTATGTTTTAGTGTGAGTTGCTCCCGCCCCCCTCATTGAAATTCAATACCACACTTAACCGAAATCTGGGGGATATAGAGATAACGAAATTACAACCGAAACCTTTTATCATTTCTACATTTTTTTCACAATTTTCGGTAAATTTATACTGAACTTTTAAATTATAGGTACTGATAAGAAGTACAGTTGAAAGTCACGCTCTTAATATTTGAGTGACTGGTTTACACGCACTTACCGCAATGCACTTACCGATATACACGCACTGACAGTATACACGGATATCGGACATATTTCACTGGAAGTACACTCCTGAAGAGCACACAGTCGCACTACACTTTCACTTTATTAGATTGCACACATGTATTACAGTGTGATGTGAAAGATGCGTTAGGCAGGGTTTCTGCGTGGAATATGGTATTGCTCATTGCTCAATATTGCTCACTGCTCAATATGGCATTGCTCATAGCAGATATTTCAGCATGGCTTGCCATCTCCCTGTGTATACGATGAGACACAGTATGTGGTGCTTGTGATCGAAATATATATTGCTCCTTCATCAAAACCATTATCGTGATATAAACATTACGATCGATAAAGCTCATCACATATTATGTTACTGCAATCTATTGCGGGTATGGTACTGTTCTTTGACCAATAAAAAGCCCCCTTGAGGCACTTATAGAAACACAATAGAGATGATAGTGCGCTGTTCCTTTGGTCAATAATATATTCATGCTATTTATCATCATACCAATTATTGTTGAATTATAAATTTCACCCGGTCACGGTTACTATTTATATAACAGCTGTCCAGCAGAGTACTAGACACGCCTAAACACTGTTTAGGCGGTTACATGTTACACTGTGTGTGGGACGTTGAGAACGGAGTACACGCTCCTCAAATATTATGAAAATATTGGTAAATTTAATATGCATGGTTTCCATTACAATCCCATTTTAATCGTTCTGGTAATTTGTACAGAATAACTTTGCGACGGAGCAACGTTTCTATTCTTGTTTTAAAGTGGAATGCTCAGCAGTGTTATAGTAATATTGCAATTGAAACTATTGGGACGCAACAACTAATTGGAATCAAGAATCAATCAACCGTCCAAAAGTTTAGAAGCTTTGCTTGGATGACTTAAAGTTCTTTTAGCTCGATTTTTTCAATAGTTACAAATTTTGATATTCATTCTGCTAAAATTAAAGTACGCTATTTGTCTTTAGGCGTGTGAGCGCACTTTAAGAATAAATCAGCAACTTAACATTACACTAAACAACGTTAATTAACAACGTTGTATAGTATTCAACGAATCTTGAACTGTCATAGCGCTGATTATCTTTAGTTTGTTACAATCTAACATATCCCTTTGCCAGCGATATTGCGACAGTATGTTTGTGGCTTGTTATGCGTCTCAGTAATATCACTTGAACAACTCCTTTCATCAGTCTAATTAGCCTAATTAATGTGAAAACTTGTCCGGATTCAGCTAAGATCTAATTAGTACCAACTGATAACACCAGCTATAATATCACATACTGATGAATCATCAGTGCTGACAGCGAAATGTTGCAGGATGTTGGAAAGCACGATGGCCAATATCAGACTGATTGAATCTCACCGGCCAAAAACTGAACAGATCTCCAACAAGGATCAGATAATTTACCACTTTTGGACGGACTTCTTCACAGATGCGAGCAAAAGTGACGTAACACAGGACTTCCATTTTAGGGTAAGTCCTCATTTGTCTAAGTGGATATCGTGTGTTGATAGGTGATCGGTGTGTTGGCGCATTGCCAGCACGTCTTATCGACAGCTAGTGATCCTTCCTTCCTGCAGAAACTCTTGGGTCACTTGGTCCAATTACAGTTGTCCATTTCATGAAATACCAAAGGTCATTAACATGATCTTACTGTGATTTAATCACAGTCTCGAGATATGTTCCACAAGTTCGTATCGCTAGTTTTGGGACAGCGAGTACGATTAAAGTTCGTTTCAGCACTGCGTCGCGCCGCGCAGACATGGTTTGCGCCGCGCGCGTGGGCTCGAAACAGCACATGAAGCGTGTACCTATGGTGGTGTTTGTTTTGGCACTGTGCATTTATTTCCAACTAGTGTCCGCCTGTATAATTGTGTACAAACAAATCACCTAGTAATGTACTACAATATGACAAATCACGCCTAGGACAAGCCACCTGGCGCCCTTTTCTACAGAAATTTAAAAAATCGCGGCATTGCATAACAAAATAAAGTTTTTTTTACTAGCAAATAGTGCTGTTGATTACAACAGACTACTAACAAAATACTAGCAAAATGAAATACGACTATTCATAGTGATGAAGTTCAATCTGTGTTTAGTTTAGGCAATAGATATTCAAGTTCTCTGACAAGGTTCACTCAAGGTTTATCACGGATCCTCACACTTTTCAGGTGTTAATTCTGGAGGACCATCTCCCTGGAATCCGGAAGGAGCGATACGTCCCATCTCTGATCGTGGTGCACAGTGACGGAGGGGAGGATAGGGTTACGACAATCGACATTTCCCATATCACGATGTGCGAGAATGCGGGCAAGATGGAACGTCAGAACACTGAGGAGTTGGAGGAGAGGGTACAGCTGAAGTGGAGTTATCCGCTCGAGAGAATTGTGAATCGGAGCACCGCCACCAAGGATGAGCGACGCGTCGTGGTTTACGTTAACCCGGATGATTTCGACCTGCATTTCCCATCCGCTGCGCTGAGGAACCGGTTTCTGGAGATTATCTCCCCGTATATGCCCAATGAGGAAGAGATCGATAAGAAAGAGTCGATTGAGGTGAGTGTTGCATGTAGTGTGTCACGTGTGCAGTGGTGTGTCGCGTTTGTGTTACGTGGTTGGTTTGTCACCTGTACAAGACACTACTATAACACGTGACTAGAATATCATATTGAGCACCGCTATCTGATTTAGGACCATTAGATACTCAACTCTCGATAGCAATCATCGAGAACCATATCCACCCATGGATGGCAATTTATTGAAGATAGCTCCATTTTGACATCGTCCATCTCAAACAGGACGCGAAATGCAAATTCATTAACCGCGCACCAGACAGGAGAATGGACCTGTCAGAAGGCGGTTATTAACTTGCTCCTTCCCCCCCCAATAAAAGCCTGGAATAATACACGCACGCACACACACATAGAAACACACACACACACTGATCTGTGCGCTATAGGTGTGGTGGGGAGAGGGGAAACGGGGGTCTAAATGCTGCAGAATTCCCAGAACATAATATAATTTAATCTCCGAACATTTATACCCATCTAGACTCCATGAATGTGAAATTTATAACGTATTAAAACTGCGCTATTGCTGCAAATGCTTCCTGGGAAAATCTAATACTTGTAAAGTACAATTATATAACTATTATGTTATATGGTTAACACTATGGTTAACAGTTTGTTAACAGTATTTGGTAACAGTATATTATATTACGGCGACAGTATATTTGCACCTCCTCTAACCCCCTTCCCCCCGATTTCAGCTGGAGTACGAGTTAGATNTTTCGGCAGCATTATTCGGATAAAAGTTGTAAAATGTGAAATTTATAACGTATTAAAACTGCGCTATTGCTGCAAATGCTTCCTGGGAAAATTTCATACGGCGACAGTATGGTTAACAGTTTGTTAACAGTATTTGGTAACAGTATGTTATATTACGGCGACAGTATATTTGCACCTCCTCTAACCCCCTCCCCCCGATTTCAGCTGGAGTACGAGTTAGATGGCAAGGGAGAGCGACATCAGCTCGGACGCGGAACGTACGGCGTCGTCTATTCCGCTATCGACAAGCTCACCAAGCGGAAGATTGCCGTCAAAGAAATCACCATACAAAACGGCGACGAGTGAGTGGTTTTTGGCAATATTCCAACGTTGAATTTCCATCTTAATGAATCTCAGAAGTGCTCGAGCGCATATAGCATAACTGTCGATTTCCTGGTTCTGTGCTACTAACGGCACGATTTCGCTACGAGTAGAAAATTAAAACCGCAGCCGTTGACATGCGATGTATTCAACGATCTTGCATCTGAGATATTAAAATCTCCTTAAATTCATAACCACTTCACTAACAACACTCCACCCCGATTCAGCTCTCAGATTCAGTATTTGGTGGAAGAGATAGCGTTACACCAGCGTCTCAAACACAAGAACATCGTCAGTTATCTCGGGTGTGAAAGGGAGGGTGTCACAGTGAGGATATTCATGGAGCAAGTACCCGGGGGTGAGTGGTGTCACTTGGGTTGCCAGGGGAATTGATTTATGGGTTGCTATGGGAATTGATTTATGGGTTGCTAGGGGAATTGCTGTCTTAGGTTGCGAGGGGAATGGCTGCCATGTGGGTTGCTAGGCTGATTGTCGTGACACAACAATCGTCCTGGCAACATACACAGTCGCTAGGGGAGTCGTATGACGTATTGGTTGCTATGGATGGTTACAACATCTTTGATCTTTATAACTACCCTCAGGATCGTTGAGTAAGTTGATAAAGAACGTGTGGGGTCCTCTAAAGGGACAAGAGCCCGCTATGAGTCACTACACTCGACAGATTATAGAGGGTCTCCTGTACCTTCACAAACAGAATATTGTCCACAGGTAATAATAACTTAACTCGGACATACCCCCTTCCTCCCTTTGTAGTCTGTAGTTTAATTAAATAACATGTCACTTAGCGTTAGCTTAATTTGACTGTGGTGACAGTTACGAAATGAAATTATTCTTTAAATCAGAGACGATATGGTCTTGGAACGAATCTGAGAATCTTTTGATAAATATTGAGAGTTTACCGTGCTATTTTTAGAAAGACTGACAATTTTGAATAATTATGAATTATGCAAATGCTTTCAGGGACATAAAACCTGACAACATTCTCATTGACATGTACCGTGGAACCCTCAAAATATCGGATTTTGGGACTTCCAAGAGGATTCAGGGACTTTGTCAGAAAATGGTCAATCTGAAAGGTGAACAAGTCCACCGCGGGATTCCGTAATCCGAGCTATCCACGTATTAGCAAATCTTCGCCACAAGTTGATATCATCCGTTCTCATTCTTGGTAGTACGCACCCCCCATTTTCCCAATTTAACCCCCTCTCCCCACATATTCAGGGACGCCCCAGTTCATGGCCCCCGAGGTGATCAGGGCCGGGGCCAGGGGTTACGGACCCCCGGCTGATATCTGGTCACTCGGTTGTACTGTTCTCGAGATGGCCACCGGGCAGACCCCTTTCCACGAGGTGAGATCGGGCAGTACCGGTGTAGTACCCCCTACTCCAGCCCCTCTGACCCCCTACCCCTGCCCCTCTGATCTCTACCTATTCCTTGGTCACTACTCACCTCTATATCTTATGCCCCTCTTTAGCCCCCCCAACATAGAACCGCCTCTGTACCCCTCTCTCTCGCTCCCCTAACCACGTGTTTATTCCCCACTCAGCTGAGATCAGAGTATCAAGTCTACTACCGAATAGGGAAGTGCATGAGTCCCGCACTTCCAGACGATGTCTCCATCGAGCTCATCGACTTTTTGAAGAGGTAGGTTCATCCAGGACACAGTACACACTGTATACACTATACACTGTGTACAGTAGGTATACGCTAGGATATTAATTCCCGAGGTGTACGTGATTTTGGGAGTATAAGTTTGTCGCTGATCCAAATATTACTTCGTGTGCGACATCATAGAACATGTGGATGGTGACACTGACAATCTGCAAAATATGCTGTCAAAGTGTCTGATTATCGAACGCCTATGTTCCAATAAGCATAGAACTGAGATCTAAGATTTAATTCAAAGTGAACTGTTACGCACAATTTTGTACACATTCATCAGCGGTTACTTCCTGAGTAATACTCCCCGTGACTTGAACAATATTTCAGCTGTTTCAAAGCCAGTGAAGATGACAGACCATCAGCTGCTGATCTCCTAGAGTCGGCATTCATAGAGAAACACAGGTTTCATAAATAACCCCTAGAAATAAGCCGTAAACATGTCACAACTTTTGAAGTGGCGTGGGGTTCATGGTTAACCAGATGCATGTCGTTTGTCAATGACCGTTCACATTTTCCGTCAGGCACGGTAAAGCTCCCCTCACTCCAAACTCACCGAACACCAGAAAAGCTCGTAATTATCTACGGAGTGCCTCAGGTGAGCAATATCAATTGGCAATATGTGAGGCAAACAGATTTATCACTGTCATTTGCCAACACCTCCGTCACATTTATACAATTACATCTATCACATTTACAATATCGTAACATACACAATCGCGCGCATTATCTCTCTCTCTCTCTCTCTCTCTCTGCATCATCTATAGCGTGGAATTCTGGATAAGGCATGTGCAGGAGCAAAGTGTGGAACACACACAGTTAGAAGAATTCTAGTAGGCTCTAAGAGTTCTTCGTCAGAGCTTTTTAGCTACTCATGTATGTGATTCCATTGTATCAACATTGAGTCAACAAACGCTCCCTACTACAGCATATTCCACACTGCTCTCTATAAGTACAGATGTCTCTTGTTTTAGTGCTAAGGTGGGGGTGAGTTACTGGTGCACTGCACTACTCTTATTGGTCTCAGAGCTCACATTCCTTTGCACCTTGCACTTGCCCTTAGAACTTTAGAGACCAATAAACTTGTTGATAGAGGGCAAACTCTCGGCTAATAGTGTTTTGTAGATTTGTGTTCGAACGTTGCGTGCTCTTCTGGCAATCACTACGTGCCTGGAGCTCTTGCAACGTGGACCCTCGAGAAACACAATTCACACATGTTCCCCTCGAGAAACACATTTTCTCACCGAGACAAACACGCACATTGCGCTAAGCTGGCAAAGAGTAACGTACAAGCTCTCACACACACACACACACACACGAACACACACGCATACACGCACGCACACACACACAGTACACACGCATACGCACCCACACACACGCACGCACACACACACACTTTGGTATTTAACTTGACAACTTCCTAGGTCCTTCTGCAGCTACAACACCGCCAGGTAGATATATGCCGGCTTGATCAGCTAGCACCATGTCACGTGCTATAAGCACGCGCATCATCTGTTGCACGTGCTACATGCACGCGCGTCATCTGCTGCACGTGCAATTAACGAGCAGCATGTATCATTATCAATGCTGATCAAGAATCTTGTAGCTGAATGTACGTGCAACACAATATCGAGTTTGCACGTGTAAAATCATGATGATTATGATTTTGGATATGTTCAATCTGTCACCTGTCGATCAATGAGAATACAAAATACAAACATCAATGCATGTTTCGTTTTGTCGGTACCATAAATCTTCGGTTTCATTGCGTTCTATGAGCAGTCAAGTTCCACTACACTTCAACACAATTTTTGGCACCGCGCCAACAAGAGACTTTAAAGTATATTCAATATTCATGTGTGTATTGCACACGACTTTCATTAGCATAGTTCTATCTGGAAATACAATTCATTGTTCAGAATTGTAAGACTTCGGGATAATTCTGTCGACGAAATAACATATGCCCATCTTTCTGTTTCCCATCCACCAAGTATTGTTATACAGCTATACACGAATTAGTCAATACATTAGGTTATTTAATGCATAAGCCTATTCTTTGAGGTTTTTCATCTAAATCATGCTGTTCGTAAGTTAAAGCGTATTAGCACGAGACTCTATTACTCGTGATCCTACGAAGAGAGATTCTTTTGATAGCATACTGGGTTTGGATAATCTGCATGTGAAACTTTCATGAAAGAGGTGTGTTCTTTCCGATGAGTGTCAATACTGTAGTTGCTGATACCATAATGGGGTAGTAGTTTATTTTAGATCAGAAAATTCAGATCAGTTTTGGAATCAAAGATGGCTTATACTGATTAAGATACCTAGTCAATACTTCTTCCTCATCTTGACACGTACTTCCTGTTTCAGTTCCACACCAAGCGTTCGGTTCCCAGCCCCCTGGCAGGTAAGCAATACTCGATGTGCGGATATTGTGCCGTGTGGATAGGAGTAAAAAATGAGACAAAATTCTGGCTGTTGTCTGAGTTTGTTCTAAGCTTTTTTCCATCAATAATACTCACAGCGTAGGTATCGGTAAAGCCGAAAGGAAACTTCTTATTTTCACCGTTTCAGCCCTGACTTCATGAGTAAATCCGTTTCGATGGAGGGCAGGAAACAGCACTCATCTTCAGATTTGAGCGCCAAGTAAGTGTGTGTTTGTGTGTTTGTTTGTTTGTATGTATGCGTGTTTGTATGGCGTTCATTACCAGTGTCTGTATGATCTGTGTCCGCTGTATGTGTTTGCGTGTTCCTGTGGCAATGTTTGTCCGTGTTTCCAGTCTCTGTATGTGAGTACAGCGCCCCTCTCTAGTTACTGTTACAGCAGCGCGTATGTGACCATGATATGGGAATGTGTGCGTGTCGCGAATTACCATTCCATATCTCTCTGTTAGATAAAAACCCGGTTGTTTCTCAGCTTATTAAAATCTTGATCATCAAAGAGCTACAAAGAACGCAATTTTTATGACATTGCTCATTCCTGGAAACTAAATTCGACAGAGGGAGAATCGCGACGCGCAGAGTGGGGGGAATGAACATCTCTTTGTCCATCATGACACGAGTACATGAAACTGTGTATCCGTGCCCCCCCCCCTTTTCTGACCACACTCTCGCTCCGACAGGGGGTTCCTGACTATCCCCTTCTGTTTATCATAATGATCATGGTCCTATTCTGACGGGGGGTTCTGACTATCCCCCACATCCCTTCTGTTCATTCCTGGTCGTCTTCCCCTCCCTGCTCATCATTTCCGGAGCAGGAACATGCGATGAACCCGGCAGTTTTGACAGTGTCCTATATTTTTGTGACAGGATATTTAACTCCCATGCCCTCGTGCATGCTGCCACCCACAGAGATGGCGTGTGTGTGTGTGTGTGTGTGTGCTACCCCCAACACCAACGCTTTGTAGTGCAATACCCACACTAAGCTGGTGAATTCCAGTTATAGCACTTGCATTGCCCAGTTATTATAGTGTTCTCGTGAAATTAGGAAGCATCCTTCATAAATGGATCGTTCGATTGTCGATATTTTCCCCAAAATGTGTATAAAACCAGTACCGCTCGCTGATCAATGTGGGTTATTCGTTAGCTCCCAGTTTTGTAGCAGAACCATTCTGTGTCTTCACGATTCACTATGAACTATCAGGCGTTGCCTGGCAGTCAATTTCCGCTTGTGTTGTTGAAAACCTGAGGTTGGCAGATGGGTTAAAACAATTAGTTCATTGGGAATTTGATAATTTGTTCATTGCTACAGTAACATATTTTTTCAATAGGTGAAGCTTTTGGACCGCTTAAATTCATCACCCAGCCTAGGAATTCGCGCCGAATTATTATGGCACCCGAAATTTAATGACCGAAACAAATTAAAATCCGCAAAAATTGCATATTTTACAACTTTTATCCGAATAATGCTGCCGAAAATTACACTATCACCCGTCATGGACAGGAATTATCGTTGTGTATGGTAATCAATAATTGATCGTTGATGATGATTATCCATCCATATCGTCTGCAATAAACAAGTTTTTAGAGTGATTATTCATCTGTATAACTATACTATACGGAAAAACAAGAAAATTAGATCGAAACAATACTGCACTAAAGCCAACGTGTCGGCGACACCAAAAATAGAAGATACGATCTCTTGCGGTCGATAGCGCACTCCAACATAAGTAGGCAGCTAAATGTTGTTGCTTTGGTTTCACACTACCGCCTTTCCTATACACGTGCGTGCGGTTGAGACTGTCCCAGTCGGTGCCGCATTACTACTACTGGCACAAAAAGTTCCCCAAATTAATTTCATTAGCGGTCAAGCATGGGAATGCTATCATAGTGAGTAGTTCTGTATAATGGGATGAAGCTAACCGAAACTGGTAACAAGCAATCAACGTATCATTCGTGGACGTTGTAAAATATTCTTTATTAATTCGGTTTCGGAGTGGATGGCTCGTTAAATCCTCGACCTTCGGTCTCGGATTCAACTCCAATTATCAGCTCGGGCTTCGCCCTCGACTGATAATTCTGCCATCCACTCCTCAACCTCATGAATAAAGACTATAC
>CAMPET010000234.1:43994-56530 GCA_946803715.1 Beroe ovata | reverse complement strand
AAGAAGTTGTTGGCATCGGTGAAGAACACATTCCCCTGTGCATCATGGGTTATCCCAGTGGGTAGTTGGAGCTCGCACGAGTGTGGCGATTGATTGCGGAGTGTCTCGATCATGTCACCTGTCCGGGTGTCAAACACGCTGATGTTCCCTGTGATCACGCTGAGTGTTAGCATGGAAAATGAGTGTTACCAGAGACTCTCAACAGAGAGTGTTAGCATAAGATGTGACTGCAGTATCTATAGTGACTCCCAGGCAACACCATTTCTTACGATACATATTATAAGTCACTTCATTCGGTGCCCATAACTTCTCTCCCGAATCAATTTAATTTGACGAACATTACATTGAGCTCTATGGAGCTCAAGAAAAGGCAGACCAAGAGAAAAGTCGATGTTTGATGGAAATGCGTGACCCTTTTGTCCCAAATGTGCACGTGATCAGGGGTCACGAATTCAGAAATGTTATAATATGTTCCTCCAAAGCTATAAAGCTATCGTCCATTACGGATTACTTAAGGTGTGCTTTCATTTCTGCGTTCATTACAAATATTAAGGTGGTCATTGATCACCACTGGGTCATGGTAGCATCACGCTAGTGACAACTGACAACCCCTGTTTCCATGGCTACGGCACTGTCTTGTCACTCTTGCCGGCCTCTTTGCATGACCTTGTTCTGGGAGGTGTCACACTACAGAGTCTATACAGTGACCCCCCCTCTCACGATCACTGATCACTATTATTGGGCACCCAGCCGAACACAGGATGCATGGAGTATTGTCATGTCACTGTAATCAGGTGAACTGCTGCAGTGAACACTGTGTACTGAGTATGATGCCTCGATTTTGTCAAATAGCATATTGCCTTAAACGGTATGTATCGTGAAATCTAGCGTGTGTTTATATATATCCCTAAACTATCACATGGTTAGTGGTGTCCTCTGTAGATTGAATTTACCGTCTGATGTTCTTCTGCAGTGTTCTATGATAAGTACTGCAGTGAACTGTAGTGCAGTGAACAGTGCGCACTGCATTGAACTGTAGTGCAGTGAACAATGCGCACTGCAGTGAACTGTAGTGCAGTTAACAGTGCGCACTGCATTGAACTGTAGTGCAGTGAACAGTGCGCACTGCATTGAACTGTAGTGCAGTGAACAGTGCGCACTGCAGTTACTGTAGTGCAGTGAAAAGTGCGCACTGCAGTGAACTGTAGTGCAGTGAACAGTGCACACTGCAGTTACTGGTATGATATGCTGCATGAAACCTTGTTAATAATAGCTCTGTGTCTTATCTCACTGTTACACGTGAAGTGTTACACACATAAACTGTAGCATGTCCTTAGGGTACCCCTTGGACTGTTGAGTCGCGTGTGAGTGCAATTTTCCGCGAATTTTCCGCCAACTTTCTTAATTGTCGTCTTTTGTCCGTTTGATTAGTTACAGATCCTTCGTTTTTCCATACAATAATCTTAGTCCAATGACCCAAATCCCCATCTCCATCCACCACTGTACCAACATTCAATGATCAGTGCTGGTCGTAATGAACAGTGCTACTCTGAACAGTCACTCCAACTCACCCATGCCACTGTTAGCAATGTAAACCTTGTCCTGGCACACGGTTATACCTCGAGGTGCGAGGAGGTTGCCCTCACCTGAGGAAATTGGTGAGATATTACGCTGTAGGGGTGAGGGGTGGAGTGGAGTGTGTGGAAATTGGGGGAGTGTGTGTTGAAATTGGAAGTTGAGTTAAGGGGTGGACGTGGAGATAAGGCAGGAGGTAAACTCCTGATAACATGATTATAACCATGCCGATTACAGGGGCATTGATAACTCACCCAAACACCGAACAAAAGTGCCATCCTTGTCAAATATTTGCACCCTGTCATTACCCGTATCACTCACATAGTACATCCCACTGTCACTTGTCAGACCTGGCAATAAATTATTCCTTATAAGGAAATGATCTTGTTTAAACCCCTCATAAAAAAACTCACAACTCCGCGCACTCGTCTATAAAGTTGAGCTCTAGAAAGAAGCCTGGACCACGATTTTGATAATTCAATACAATCAAGCTAGAAACTGCCGAAGAGCTGTTTTCATTAGGAATCACACCATATATGGTTATTATGATTGTAACAACAATATTATGTAGATAATATTATGTTATGTAACTCTGCCGTATTATGAAGATCCGTGTAATAATAATCTGCATGTCAGCATGAAGTTTATCTGCATGTCAGCATGAAGTTATTATATCCATGGTTTATTATATCCACCGTCTCTCTTGATACTTACCCCTCAGGACAATGGCCTCGTGCTATATTCTGGGTGATCTGTTGATAATTCGTCCTTTTTCCGATTCACAAGTCTCAGCGATCAGCTCTTCCAAAACACAACCTTATCAATAGATGCTCATCCTCGGTCTCAGAACTCTAGTTTCAGTCATATCTTTGGTGCATCATTTGAACCATAGAGTGCGATTTTAGTCGATTTCTCCACGAAATTCAGTTTACGTGTGTCTATTTTCATTTTCTTCCGATAACTAGGCCTTTCTCAAGTCGTTAAGATTCAGGGGTGCGATAGTCGGGCATTTGCTAGTTGGTCACCTTCTCATTACATTTCTTAGTTCATTAGAGGTCTGGGATTGGAGAATTGACATCTGATAATGAACATTTGACCACAATGTCATGTTCATGTAATAACCGAAAGAGGATATGATCGCAATAATGGCTAGTGCATGCGCTTGGTAGTTCCTAACACCACATTCGTGTTGTACATTAAAACTGGCAACAAGCAATGCGACATATATGATTTACGACCAAAGTGTTTGTATTTGTGTGTGTCTGTGTGTGTTGTGTGTGTTGTGTGTGAGAGAGAGTGTGTGTGTGTGTGTGTTGTGTGTGGGCGTGGGCGTGGGGATTGGGGGTGTTCATTGAATAATGCGTGGAGAGATGTTTGCTTCACACCTAGAATCACACGCTATGACAGACAATTACTGTTTCTTCGCTTCCTTTTTTGGAATTATTGTTATATTTACTCAAAATCCCTCTCTTTGGGAAATATCACTTCCGTATGTATATGTGTGTGCGTGTGCAGGGTTGTGCGTGTGTGTGTATGTAAGTGAGTGTGTTTGTGTGTATGTGTGTATGTATGTGTATGTATGTGTGTATGTGTTTGTGCGTGTGTGTGTGTTTACAGGTGTATTTGGGCGTTTGCGTACGTTCTTTGTACTCCTTGCAAGCCGAGATAACTGAAGTGCTCATGAATCATGTATCCATAATGACAGCACAGATCTCAGGTCTATAGGTAGTTATAGTTGATAAAGTACATGTGTTANCTCTCTTTGGGAAATATCACTTCCGTATGTATATGTGTGTGCGTGTGCAGGGTTGTGCGTGTGTGTGTGTGTATGTAAGTGTGTATGTGTTTAATGTTTATGCGTGTGTGTGTGTCTACAGGTGTATTTGTGCGTTTGCGTACGTTCTATGTACTCCTTGCAAGCCGAGATAACTGGAGCGCTCATGAACATAATATGTCTCCATAATGACAACACAGATCAAAGGTCTAGGTAGTTATAGTTGATAAAGTACATGTGTTACCTGATGGACTATTGAAGTGTCCTGCTTGTGTGCCGTCACTCCCAAACATCTGAATACACTCCCCACGCATCCTGTCCAGTACCTGTACTCTGCTGTTGCCCTGCGGGGTGTAGTGTTACCATGGCAACACCTTGGTAACAGTCCACATTTTGCAAATCATATGACCGATGTTCCGTGCGGCATGAACATTAAACTACGATAATTAACCTAATGATTTAGCCGAGTATACAATATTCAGTTAGCACAATTAGTGCGAGTTTAAGTGTTATTTCAACTTGGTAAACTTCCTTGGCAAAGTGCCATCATCGTTGGGTTACACGCTTGTCAACGTGGGGGTTCGGTGTTGCGTGTTTCAAATTTCATGTTTCACCGCTGAATTACATCGTTTCTCGGGTCAAGAAATACGAGTCGGCATTCGTATTATCGTTATTTTATTCTGATCCCCCCGTACATCCACAAGTAATCTGATTCACGGTGAACACTGAACATAATGGACATCACAAGCATATTAAAACTAGTTATTACGATATTTCCTTGTGATTCAACTACTACAGTCGTCCTTGCTTCTGACCGTCGATATTGTGTATGTATGCTGGAACTTGTTCTTTTTATTGATTGATTGAAAAAATCATTTGGATTATTTACTTTGACGTAATCTACTTGGTCCGAACTTCGACGTAGACCATTGAAAATCTAACTCCTAGGAAAACCTACCTAATCCTATTACCTCGAGAGATCATATTGTCCCGCAATCTCAACACAGGCTCCTGTCAGATCATGACACACGAGGCAATTGACGGTGATTAGATCACTCTAAATCAGTAAAATGGGACGGTACTTGGCTCTGCCTAGAGGGATCAACCTAGCCAACATGTGAGTAGTATGACATGTAAACTATGTCACATTGTCACATGGACGTGTCACATGGGTGTCTCCGGCAACGTCTTTCAGAATAATCTCTTGATACAGAAACATTTTCGTGTGAAAACTCCTTATCACACATTTAAACACGATAGTTGTCTGGCTGTTGCTGAGCTGCTCGGACTATTACCTGATCAGTGACAGCCAAATGACATTGCTCCGTTATGGTGACTCCGTATGGGTAGTATAGCTGTCCTGGATCGTGCCCCTTCCCTCCTATCTCCAGTATCGGTGTGCACCTGAGAAACAGCGGGAAGTGATTCATGAATGACAGAACAGGGTATCAACATTCCTCACAAACCCTCCTCACCAACCCTCGGCCTCTTCACAGACCCTCCTCTCTTACACTCCTCTCTAACCCCTTAAATTACTTCTACCGGGGAGAACGTCTCATTTCATTACCACTATGATACCCGCCATCACCCTACGTCCCTACACTCACTAACTGCGATCACCCTCTCCCACCCAAGACTTCCCACTCACCCGATGGTCTTGTATCTGGAGATGGTGTCTCCGTGTGGTGCGGCAAACTTCACCTCAAAACACGGGTTCGACTCCCCCCTCGTCAGAGAAGACGGTCGTCGTCTTCCCGACTTTGTTTTACGGCCACTGTCAACCGTGTGCTTGCTGCTCGACAACCGAGGAGTTTCTGTAATGGAGGGAGAATATTGTAAGGGGTGGGAAGGGGTGGGAGCCGGGGGAGGGATGTAAGGGGTGAAAAGGAGAGGAGGCGGACCATGGAAGCACATGCAGTTTATTCCATTTCGAGCACCAAAACGTGCACAAATTTCTCTTCAAAAAAATTCCACAGATTCCACAGATTTCACTGAGACTGTTAGACTGTTACCACCACTGATCTCACTCTACCTAAGATGGTAATAGCATCCTTAGCTTCCTCCAGGAGAGCTTGATTTTCAGACTGAGTTGCACTAAGATCAAGCTGACTGACCGTCTCCTCCACTTTCACCATCTCTTCTGGAACTGAGTCTTGCTTGTCAGTGTCTAGGATGGGCTCTTCTGTCTTCTGAAGGGTAACAGAAGAAGATGATTGGTGATACTACCTAGATATAATGCAAACTGAGAAGGTATCCAGTGAAGGGACTGGTCTGACTGATACCCTCTCTTGGCATGAGTTGACAACCAAACCTCATTAGTCAGGTCATTGGTTCTGTCTTTCTCTTCTTCTTCAACTGGAACTGCTGGGGCGTCTTCTACAGCATCGTGATCTTTTTGCATTTCCGATGATTCTCCTAAAATAGAGATACTTTGGACTTATTCCAATTTCATTACATCAGTACCATGTTGGTTGTTGAATATTCGCCATTTCATGTGTGAATGCTCTGAGAAAGACTCACCTTCCTGAATGCTGTCTCCTTGATCCATAACCCCTGTTGTCAGGGAAACTTCATTCCTTTCCTCCTCCCTTACTCCTTCATCAATTTCCTCACTCCTTATTTCCTCATCCTCCTCTGTGTCCTCGTCATCATCCTCATCTCCTCCCTCCTCGTCCTCAATGTGAAACTCTATCTCACCGGTAGTAGAGATGTGCTGGAGAGCAGTGGATAGCATCTTCGGCTTGTACGAGTACTCAACTTTTACATCCTCCGTCTGTTATAGCGAAACGCAAATACTTAGTTAACCAATGACCATATAAAGTCTCGAAATATCACATAGATTAGGGAAGAAGATATCACACAGATTATTATGGAAGGTGTTTTACCTTGTGAGCGAATGATTTGTTACACAGCTTATACAGCGCTTCACATAGTCCTTCCTCCTTATACACTAGGTCTGTGTCTGTGTCACCTTCTAGCGCCTGAGGAGGAGGAGGTTACGGAGAGGGAGATTCATGAGGTTCAGAGTTCGATTCAGTAAAGTTCAGGAATCTTGCTTGAATCAATAATCTTACAAGTACGGTAGGGTATCGATCAGAAAAAGACGCGTCTTTCAAACCTCTGAGACAGTTTGAGACAGTTCGAGACTCTTCTTGATGGTTGCACACAACTCATTCCTCTTCATTTTGAGAACGCTGACTCGATCGTAGTGGAGATCAGTCAGTTCCTCCAGCAAGTCTGCTTTCCGCATCTTCACAGCTTGGAGCAGCTGGTCAAAGGTACTGTTCAGCTGAAAAATGGAGGGAATTTCAATGAACATGAGATTTTCCTGATTATACAAAACATGAGCATATTCCAACTTCAGAATGTAGTATCATGCAAGCTCTCATGCCTGTCTCGTGATTTCTACTAGACAAGGTATGATTTCTCAGTGAATATCAGAAGACCATGTGTGATCCAAGCTCTAACCATGTAGCGAAAGCAACTACACGCCATGTACAATGATTTAGAGAGGTATTTAGAGAGAGCTAACTGGAACTTGTCTAGATATAAATTTGCTGCTGGTGGTTTACTATACACACATTTGTAAATAGTTTTGCTGCTGTAGCTGAGCGTGATATGAATAACTGGGAAATGCGCCACGCAAGCTGCCGTGTCATGATAATGTGAGTACCTTTATATCTCACCGGGGTCTCACCCATCTCAGAAATATGTAACTATCTCAGTAGTCAGTACCTTATCGATAGCTTCCTGGTGTTGAATGTCCACATCCTCAATAGTCTCTCTGATATCCTCTATCTCCTCCTGGGCATTTCATTGTAAAATTTAATTTTCATAGTATGGTGGGCCAAGTCTCACCACTCCAATTGTGTTGTGTCACAGATTTGCTCGTGTTTGTTGCTGCCTCAATCTTAACACAGTTACCACGGCAGCACTGTTACCATGGCATCACTGTTACCATGGCATCACTGTTACCATGGCTTTACCTGTATGACAGGCATCCGATCCCTCGCCGAGTTTGTTAGGCTTGTCATATTCTGCACTGCTGAGAGAGCGGCATCTTGGAGCGATCCGACCGCATGATCCACATGATCACCACTGCACTCTGTGCAAAACCTGGGCAAGATATGTCATGTCACAAGTGTAACATTGTCATAATGACACACACAAACCCTGTCTAGTGTCTACTATATATAAACTGACACTTGACTGCACGAGTGACAGAACATGTCCTTGATCTTGTCATGTCCGTAGCACATCTCGTAGTTCTTCTCCTTTTCTCTGTCACGTGAGCTAGCCGCATCCGGACACATCTCCATGACGACCGATACGAACCGGTCAGCAAGGAAATCCAGCGGGAAGTTGCATATGTTTCCCCCCGGAACACCAACTCTCTGGGAGGAAGTGGGGTGTGAGGTAGGCGGCCGGCGGTAGAATGGGGTACCGAGTGGTGTGTCGAGTTGGGGGTGTATTGAGTTGGGGGGAAGAGGTGTAATTGCGTGAGTGGAGGGTGGGGTGGATGGATGGGTTTTGGGACGTGCTTGTCGACTTTCTACATTCCCTCCTGGAGTGTAATGGGTTTGATTTCTGGTCTCGGAATAACTCGGTGTTATAATAGTATGACGTATTGTTTCAACATGGTGGCGATGATAACACGCAAATAATCGCTACAAGATTGATTTATATTCGGTGTCATAGGTGTGTGTCTTCGTGTGTGTTTATGTGTCCCCAAAGTTTGGTCCCCACGCAATTCGTCACTTTCATTTATTTCTGACGTCTTCTTGATATTTTTGATGGGCATCTCTATATTATGCGAATGATTATACCAGTATCGAAAGGAGAATGTTTGACGTGCTGATAAACTGAGTGGGTGGTCAAGTGCTACTCCCAGTTGCAGCAATGCATCATGACAGAAATTCACTGCAACTTCAAACAACTTGTACATCATCTTATCAGAGATCATAGGCGAGGGATGAACTTAATAACAAGCGTGTTAGGGACTAACCTGTTTACACTGTGACAGGTGTTAGGGACTAACCTGTTTACACTGTGACAGCAGGTGTTAGGGACTAGCATGTTTACGCTGTGGCAGGTGTTAGGGACTAACCTGTTTACATGTTGGACATGTTAGTGACTCCACAAAGACTTCCTCTCCGCACATCTTGCGGAGGCATTCCTCACAGAAAGAGTGAAGACAGGGCAACGCCCGGGGCTGGGAAGTTATAGTTGCTCGGTTCAAAATATGAGATTATACTCACGGGAATTGGTGTAATAGAGAGAGACGTATAAAGTATCACTTTTAATCCGCAAATTTCACGGGTGATTATAGTGATCATGACGTGTACCTTCTTGAGTTGTGACTTGCACACAGCACATGAGAATTGGTTGAGGAGCTGGGTACCGAGAGCATCGCTACTTGAACTAGCTATCATTATACCCAGCAAGAGAGACACTACCTACAGTCGCTTGTTATAGTTGTTTCTCACTGACATTTCTGCAATGGTTATAGTGTTTATGAAATTGTAGTCATACCGAGAATTGAGTAGACAAGCATAAAAAGAAGTTACGACTCTGCAACGAATTCTAATCTCGATCCTAAGTGACCATTACAAATGCAACTCGATTGATCGACAAAAAAGCAAAACA
This sequence comes from Beroe ovata, assembly GCA_946803715.1. Taxonomy (NCBI): domain Eukaryota; kingdom Metazoa; phylum Ctenophora; class Nuda; order Beroida; family Beroidae; genus Beroe; species Beroe ovata. The sequence continues at coordinate 47,535 of CAMPET010000234.1, read as the reverse complement.
TATGTGACAAAAAACAACTCAGCCATCAGTGTGTACTAGAAAATGCTGAGACTGATTGAGAGTGTATGTATAGAGTCGTGTACGCCATGCTTGACTTTTACATGCACGGTGCATTATAATCGCATACGGTGATGCAGCTGGTCATTGTTACAATCGATTGTGATGACAAAGCTGATGAGATCTGTTTAATAGCGGATGGTGATGCGGAAAATTAAAATTTCGCAAGTTAAATGGAAAATTCAAATTACTAAATTAGTTATCTGCTCTTGTGTGTGTGTGTGTGTGTGTGTGTGNTGACAGCAGGTGTTAGGGACTAACCTGTTTACACTGTGAGTGTGACATGTGTAAGGGACTAACCTGTTTACATGTTGGACATGTTAGTGACTCCACGAAGACTTCCTCTCCGCACATTTTTCGGAGGCATTCCTCACAGAAAGAGTGAAGACAGGGTAACGCCCGGGGCTGGGGAAATTATAGTTGCTCGGTTCAAAATATGAGATTATACTCACGGGAATTGGTGTTATAGAGAGAGACGTATAAAGTATCACTTTTTACTCCCAAATTTCACGGGTGATATAGTGATCGTGACGTGTACCTTCTTGAGTTGTGACTTGCACACAGCACATGAGAATTGGTTGAGAAGCTGGGTTCCGAGTGCATCGCTACTTGAACTAGCTATCATTATACCCAGCAAGAGAGACACTACCTATAGTCGCTTGTTATAGTTGTTTCTCACTGACATTTCTGCAATGGTTATAGTGCTTATGAAAATTGTAGTCATACCGAGAATTGAGTAGACAAGCATAAAAAGAAGTTACGAATCTGCAACGAATTCGATCTTCGCTGATTGTCTATCCTGTGTGACACTGACAAATGCAACTCGGTTGATCGACAAAAAGCAATACATATGTGACAAAAAGCAACTCAGTCATCAGTGTGTACTAGAAAATGCTGAGACTGATTGAGAGTGTATGTATAGGGTCGTGTACGCCATGCTTGACTTTTACATGCACGGTGCATTACAATCGCATACGGTGATGCAGCTGGTCATTGTTACAATCGATTGGGATGACAAAACTGATGAGATCTGTTTAATAGCGGATCGTGATGCGGAAAATTAAAATTTCGCAAGTTAAATGGAGAGTTCAAATTACTAAATTTATTACTAAGTTATCTGCTCCTGTGTTCGTGTGTGTGTTTGTATGTGTGTGTCTGTGTGTTTGTTTCGGTCTCTGTCTATCTGTCTGTGTGTATTTGTGGCAATGCTAGAGTTCGTTTCTAGGTAATACCGTGAAAAGCCACGCCCACATCTAAAATAACCCCACCCCCCCTATTTCAGTCCTGGCATCATAGTGAGTCCAGCTGACGGGTCAGGTTCACTTGACCCACTACTCCGACACACCAAGGGAAAGGAAAAACTCCTCAACATTTTCAATAGCAACAAAATACTGGTCAGTACGGGAGCTTCCATTGTTAGGTGAAAATGACAGTGTTTCTATCTTTCACTATTTGGTTCCCAAACCCACTGTCTCCGCTGACACCGGTCCCCTGACACCACTGACTTACACCTCATTCTCCACTTCTCTTTGTCTCGCAGATATGCCAGACGTGGTTGAGACACCTCCAGGAAACATCTAGATCTAGTGTTTGGTCGGTAACAGAGGAACTACTATCCAAACTCCTAGAGTTTATCATACAGGTTTGGGACCGAGCAACAGCTTCTTCACACTTTCTACCCTGTAACCCGCTACAACTATAATTACTATCACACTCAGTACATAGTAACCATGGTAACCACATTGTTACCATCCTGAACATTGTTACCATGACAACTGCACATGTAACTATTGTCCCAGTTCGTAACATCAGAGGGGGATATCCAGACGAAACACACAATTTCCAATATCGCAACCAGCACGAAGAATAGTCTGGAGCAAGTTCAAGTAGCTGTTGAAGCGTTTCCTGATGCGGTAAGTTACACCTTGTCAGTCAACAATCCACTTGTATGTCTACAATCGACATGTCTTTAGGGTCCCTACAGACATGAGTCCCTACAGACATGACTAGCAGTTCATGATGTCTGTCTGGACACACATATCTTATCCCCCCTATAATAACATGATTGGTATGTGTGTGCTCAGGTGTTGGGAATTATAAAGGAGCATAGCGAGGAGCCACATTGGATGCTTGTTATTCAGCCCATGGTAAAGAAAGCAGTATGGTCAGTGCGAGAAGCACTGCAGCCTGGTGAGAGAAGTATGCAACTTTCTTCTTTTTCCTTCAAAAATGAAATATATTTCCCTCTCCAATCACTATTTTATCCTGATTCACTGAGATTGACATTGCATGATGAGATATCCAAAAACCACCTGTCTCCACGAGTGTTCCCATAATTCACGGACCCGTGACCCTCCCACCGTTGATTAGAGTCACACATAGGAATTATCATTATTTGAAAAACATAATAATTTATCTCATGTAACATGATCCCGGTCTGTGACACGGGCTTATCGCCCGCGTTTCATTGTGGGGGTACCTAGTGCGCGCGGGAATTTCCCCGGGCATAACATCAGGCCATCAGGGCGATTTGCGCGCGCACGACTCTCTTCCTTTCTCTCAGTCCTCTTTCTTTTGTTGTGTTTTGTTTCATATTATAGTTGTTTACCACTTGCGTCTATGTGGGTGTGCAAGTCTGTCTGTCTGTCTGTCTGTGTGTAACTGTATGTATGTGTGTGTATCTTTTTGTTAGTGAGCGTGTGTGTCTGTGTGTGTGTGTGATCTCAGTCAGAATTGATAGTTTAGTAGTGGAAGAGTGATAGAATCGCCGCTGCGATTCAGAACGATTTTATCATTCGCGATCAACTCTCTATTAGTATTTCTAGCTCTACGCGCCTTTCTAATTCTTCAGTTCTTTGTTACTCACTCGATGAGTTTTACGACGCCTTGGAAACTCCGCCAACGTCAAAGATTTAAACTTTTATTCACCCTTGTGTGTAACTGAGAGAGAAATCGATTTTATGAACAGCTCTCCGTGCGGTTCAACGCGAGTTGCACATATAGAGCCTAATCGGATGTACTGCATTGCTTTGAGCTGTATTAAAAGCTGAGTGCGTTCTCTCTCTCTCTCTCTCTCTCTCTCTCTCTCTCTCTCTCTCCCCCCTCCGTTATAGATCTACTGAGTACACGACCAGATTCATAACTCTCTCTCTCTGCTTTCCTTCCCCCACTGTTGTGTGTGGTCAGATTTAATTTGTTATATTCAGATGTCCGTACTGCTTTTGGACTCTGTCAAATTGAAACTGCCCGTGTGTCTGACGTCTGTGTGCGGGTGTGTTTCTGTGTGTGACTGTATGTCTGTGTCTGCGGGTGTGTGACTGTTCCTGTGTCTGTGTTTGTGTCTGTGCCCGTGTATGCCTGTGACCTGTGTGTGTTTGCGACTGTGTTTGCGTGTGATGTGTGTGTGTTTGCGTGTGTGTGTGTGTGTGTGTGTGTGTGTGTCTGTGTGTGTCTATGGGTGTATGTTTGTGTGTGTGTGTGTGTT
>CAMPET010000234.1:0-43971 GCA_946803715.1 Beroe ovata | reverse complement strand
TGTGTGTGTGTGTGTGTGTGTGTGTGTGTGTGTGTGGGATTGTGAAGGAAGTTCGAGTAGTATATGTACATCTTTTTGTCTTCATGGTACTATAGCTGTTTGATGGCTTTGTCCACTACCAGGGACGGTTTGCGACAAATCTATTCCCTTTTACTGCATAAACTGCGATTTTGATAATCACGAAACGCGTGTAAATTGAATTTTGGCAACGTTTAAAGACGACTATATCTATGGAATATATCGACTATAACTGCGAGTGTTACTCGATAATAACTTTGTGCAGTCTCTCAATCCCATACGTGTACTTGACTTGTTTACGTAGGCCGTACCCGCGGTAGAAATGGCCATTAGACCACGAGAGCTGCTTATTCCTCACGGTGTGCCCCGGAAATGCGGTCTCATCTCCCCCTCCGAAATGATGATCCCGTACCGGGTTCTCCGATCACCGTGCTCGCCGAACCTCTACTTCCGCGATTCGCCCGGCTCTGCAGACTCGTGGGGAGATCACGTGGGTTACCATGGTAACCGGTACCAGGGGAACCAGGGGAGCAGGTTACATGAGAGGAGGAGGACCAGGAGTTACCGTAACGACCTCATGTACAAAATGAGGATAATGTCAGCCGATCCACTGCGTTAGTAATGATCAGATCACACTACCTACAGATGCGTGCCACGTCTATTGTTTTGTGAACTTTTTTTCCCAATGTCAAATGTTTTTGCGAATAACAATTCGGGTGGTAAGTTGAAGTGACGCGCCTGCGCCCTGAACCTCATATAAGTTGCAGGCACCCTGTCAAACCTTATTTGGGTGATCTCGCTTCCAGCACGCACATCTGTGCTCAACAAAAACACTGACACCAACTACGTGTGTCGTAACATGGATACTGCAGAAAACAGATGTCACAATACATCATGTAACCAATCATAACCACAGAATATCTAGCTACCATTTCAAGTACCACATTACTACTACCACCTCATTTCAGAGTTGTCCCGGTTAACATCCATGGACACAGAGACTCCTAGTGATTCCATCCTGCGGCAGAGTCCGACTTGTGCCAGCGAGGATAACCAGGTCAACTTGCGACGACTAGCGGAAATGCAGGATGAATTCTTCAGGTTTGTTGTACATCCCCCCACCTTCCACATCCCACCCCTCCCCTGTCTGCTAAAATCTCTCTTTATTGGTTGATGTTTACCACCCTCTTTTGAGAGACCCCTACCTTCCTATTATACTGTTCAATGTTTACTGTCAGTGTTCCAAGACCCTAAAAGTTAAACAATTATTGACACAATAACGATATTGACACAGCAATTATTGACAATTATTGACACCTCCTCTGCAGGAAGTTGGCCGAACAGCACGAGGATTTCTTGCGATCGTTCATCTCCTCCCAGACAGACATGTACCAAGCTCTGAACACGGGACTGAGGAATGTGAACGGGAAACGGCCCTTCCCCTCCCCCACTGGGGATGAAGATGTGGAACGGTACAAGGATCAGGAGTTGGTGGCGTGGCTGAGACACCACCAATTTCACGATGACACCATCAGAAAGGTGGGAAAACGGAGTCATTGGTCGTCATGGTGACACTTCATTTGTCAAATTAGTGACATGGACAGTTCATGAATCATATGATCATTTATTGTTCCCTTCTTTGTAATACGTCTTTTTTCGCTAGATTATCAGAGAAGAATTCACACTTGAGGACTTCTACAGAAATGTCACGAAGGAAGATCTGCGAGACATTGGCTTAAAGTGAGTAGAGGGACAGGTTGAAATCATCAACCCGATATGTATTCGAATTGTATTTGCAGCACGCTCGAAATTGTAACCATCTCCTCCTTGCTTCTCAGGGTAGGACCCCGTTGCAGGCTATGGGAGTGTATCGGCAGGTTGCAGAAGTCCGGGCGGGGCCATCTCAACAACGGGTCGCACTTAACGTGATCGAGCGAGGGATAGTAATATATCCGCCTGACGTCGGGAACCAGAGGAACCAAACCGATCATGCATAGTACATACGTGGGATGTGATTTTTGATGCACACCTATATAGTAGGACTAGGCACGTCCCGGTCCAGTGTGTACGAACATGTGATTGTGCTGTTAATATGATATGTGAATACTGAACTGCAAGGGCAATTTGAATCATTTCACAGACATTGTATGATAAACTGAACTGTCAGATAGAGTTAAGATTTAATTTTAAATAGCGAATGAAAAGACTGACCTTTAAACTCAAAATCTCTTATATTTCTGATTTTTGTTTTTATTATTTTCTACTCAGATTTAAATAATTTTCTTATAAGATTTCCATTCTCAGTCAATGGATTCAACCGATACGGATAAGATAATTGATGATGAATTAGAATATGATGGAATTGGAATTCCGTTTTGAAATTTTACTTTCAAATCTTCACACTTTTAATTGATGATTTCGATGAACCACTGGTTCAACCAGATCAACATGTCGCGCCGTCGATCCGGTCTTGCAGGTGCCAGATTTTCAATGCCGTGTATACTAGTGCAATAATCAGCATCAGCATGAATGTTTGTCAGATGTTACCTGACCTGTTTCTCGCGCGAGCGCGCCTTCATCGAAGGCCGAAACAGGCCTGTTTCGGCCTTCGATGAAGGCGCGCGCGCCGCGCGCGAGAAACTGAGGTCAGATAAAATCTGACAAGGTCAGGTAACATCTGAGCTGACAATGCTGGCCGTGGCAGTGTGACTGTGCCTGTAGCATGTAATGTAACTTAAGTGTGATTCGCTTCGTGATCGTGGTCACAGTAACTATAACACGTGCATGCGCGCGCCCCTATCCGAAGGAGGCGCGCGCACCGCGCACGAACCTGTCAACAAATAACATGACATCTAGTATCTACCTCCGGCAAGTGCAACACGGTGTTGCCAACACGCGCCACATAACCGCGTCACCAGTCACGTGACGTCGTGATAACGTCCATATTGAGTATTGAAATCTGGCTGCTGGAAACGTTTGTCTGAGAGAATAAACAATAAAGATGCAAAGTGGTCTCGAAATATCGAAGGATATTATATTTGTCTCTTGTGGTTAAGTGAGCGACAGTGACAGTTACACATAAATATAAAAAGTAGCTTCCAAATACTATTACTAAGAAGATAACGCGGCCTTCTCAATAATCTTCGTCACAAGTCCAGTTCCTATCGTTTTACCCGATTCTCTAATGGTGAACCGTTGTCCGACCTCCATGGGGATACCTGCTGCGGACACTGACTTCAGCCCAATGAGGGCGTTGTCTCCCGGCATCACCATGTCCATCCCACTCGGTAACTGGACCTGTGGAGAGAGGGGGATACGTTGATCGTGGTCAAGGGTTCAAAAAATGCGGCGTTCACTCATCCGGGCAGCTCTCAAGCATATACTTACAGAGAAGCTGGTAGCGTATCCTTTGCTGTAGACGAGAGGTTCGAACTTGTTGAAAAATGGCTTGTGCCTGCCTCCCTCATCTTTGGTAAGGAAATAACACTGTGCCTGAATTATAGTCTTGTGAGTGAGTTCGTGACTTTAAAATGGAACAAGAAATTTTCTCTAATTGCATTTGCATAATAGGATTTGATATTAGTGTCGGCAAAGTGGCGACTTTGTTGCCAAGGCAACGGGAAACGAGAGGTCAGTCGTAGTTCAGTAATGTGTAACGGGTCTCACTGGATTTGGAATGAGAACACAGGAGTGTTCAGTATTCATGTCATATCCAATCTCTGTGACCATGTATGAAGCTTCTCAGTGAAGGAAAGTGAAGTGTGGCATCCACTAACACAGCTAACCTCGAATGTTTTGATAGACTCGATGCTCCCGGGTGCACAGACAATAGTGCCTCCTCTCACGTCGGCCCTCGTTACACCCCTCAGCAAAATTCCCACATCGTCACCGGCCTGTCCCTCTTCAAGCGTCTTGTTAAACGTCTCAACACCTGGTTTGGAATTCCCGATCTTGATAATAGCCTAACGATAAACTTTGGGCTTGAAAACTCGCGAAATGTTCCAATATCAAGATCGCTAAGGCCGAAGCGCAGCCGATCACTCACCGATAACAGAGCTCTTGATGCGTTTTCCCTTGCCAATAACTTCACAAGGGTCACCCTTCTTGACCACGCCCCGTTCTATACGACCACTGCACACCACACCACGTGCAACCTGGAACGACCCCTCGGCCGAGAGAAGGAATGGCGACGTGAGGTCTCGCTGAGGTGCAGGGATGTGCGTGTCCACGGTGTCCATGAGCTTCTTTATAGCATCCACTCCCAGTTCGGGCTTTGTATCATTGAGGGCACATCTAGTGGTAGAGGGAGAGAGGGCGCGTTACAAATAGTTACACATCTACTGAGGCATGTCACAAATAGTTACACGGGGCACTTTAGCATGCCGAGCAGAGTGGACAGCTGCTAAACATATGACACTCATGCATATTTCATGCTGATTTACATTGCTGATCCGAATATGAATGGGGTGTTATCGGCATCGAATCCGTATTTCTCGAGGAGCTCCCTGATTTCCATATCAACCAACTCCAACATCTCTTCGTCATCCATAAGGTCGACTTTGTTGATAAAGACCACCAAGTTCTTGATACCTGATAACATGTGGCAATCAATACGTTACAAGCACTGCTATGCTCCTCCACCCATGATGCAAGATATTTGGTGATGTACACGTCCACCAAAGGGACGATACCTATCTGCTGTGCGAGGAGGAGGTGCTCTCTTGTCTGCGGCATCTGTCCGTCTGTAGCCGCCACCACCAAAATAACTCCATCCATCTTACTCGCGCCCATGATCATGTTCTTGACGTAGTCGGCGTGACCAGGGCAATCCACGTGGGAGTAGTGGCGCGCGCCCGTCTCATATTCCACGTGCTGACTGTTGATGGTGATGCCGCGCACCTGCTCCTCCGGTGCGTTGTCAATCTGCGCGTAGTCCCGGAACTGTGCGAGACCCGACTCGGACAGGACTGCAGGAGGGGGAGACAGAGTCAGCGACTATTTTGTATTTGTGTCATTTTTTCTTAGATATCAGAGCATCTGACACTGACATGAGATTGAATCAACTTTGTTTCCACAATATTTAAGTTTCAATTCCTACTTTCGTCATAGATACCTTTAGTGATGGCTGCGGTTAGAGTGGTTTTACCATGGTCTATGTGTCCGATAGTCCCAATGTTTAGATGTGGCTTCTTACGGTCAAATGTGGCGAGGAATCTTGACGCTGAGGCGGCCGTGTGTTAACAATCAGGGGAAACCCATTTAGCCACCGAACCTGTTCATGTTGAATACTCGCATATTTACTTTGTGTCCTAAATGAGACACTTTGTGATTCATAATTTCTTCTTATCGCGCGGTCTCGTGCGTCAATAAAAGCCAGTCAAGCATGACGACAATGATTATTTTCTATATAAACAAAATTTGATCGCCACGAATTGGAGTTCCAGTATTATCGTAGGTCATGCATGATAAGAGTGGGTCTATATCGATGGAATTGTCGAGGTAAAGTGAACTACTTGGATAACGTCACTCAAGTGATAAGAAATGTAAACAAACCAAGGCCACGCTTCCGACTCAATAATGGAGACTAATTGGTTGAGTCACGCTATTTAAACGATCGTGTTGTCAGTCATTTTCAAATTTTTATGACTGCTTCGTGTCTGTTTGTTAGCGGCAACTTTTCTCTACCAACTAAAAAAGTGAATATCCACGCACTAAACACTGTACTATACTTGCAGGAACAATTGTTGCAGGAATGTCTCGAACACTGTTCATACTGGCTTTTCTCATCACTTATCTGGCATGCTCGGTAGATGGCAGATCGATATACCCGCAGAATGATAACCCAAACCAAGCGAACCAGAACAAGAAAACCCGACCCAAGAATAACAAAAACAAGAACAAAAACAAAAACAAGGGAAAATGGAACAATCCGATACAGCCCGGTAGGGTGGAACCAGTCCAGCCCATCAAGTTGGAACCCGAAGCTGCATCAGACGATCCCGCAGTTTTGATGGCACCACAACCACTGAGCAGCAGTAGCAGCAGCATAACTTACAACATGGCAGTACATGATGCCATGCCCAGTCTAGAAACACATGACATAAGTGAAGTTGAAGTGGCAGTACATGATGCCATGCCCAGTCTAGAAACACATGACATAAGTGAAGTTGTAGTGGCAGTTGAGGACCCACCCGCAGCTCCGACGGAGGAGTGCGATCACGAGAAAAAAGAAAAGGGAGGGGCTGATCTCAATGATCTCAAAGAGTTTATGGAGGTTATCAAATTGGCCGATTCTCTGACAGAAAACCTTGGCAAAGGAATAATATGCGATACTTTAAAGGAACTTATGGGTATTCCCAGTAATTTTGTATCGTTTCTAGACCAGCAAAAGACGGAGGCGCTGAAAACGCTTTCAGAATACGGATTTGATCTTGTCGGACTAGATGAAGAATCAGAAGAAAGTGTTGAGTTTGGAGAACTTCTTGAAGAATATCAAGAACATCATCATGAAGGATATGATGAACATCATCATGAAGGATATGATGAACATCATCATGAAGGATATGAAGAACATCATCACGAAGACTATGATGAACCAGACATCGAAGAGGAAGAACATGAGTACGAGGATGAAGAACATGAGTACGAGGATGAAGAACATGAGTATGGATATGAAGAACATGAGTACGAGGATGAAGAACATGAGTATGAAGATGAAGAACATGAGTACGAGAATGAAGAACATGAGTACGAGGATGAAGAACATGAGTACGAAGATGAAGAACATGAGTATGGATATGAAGAACATGAGTACGAGGATGAAGAACATGAGTACGAGGATAAAGAACATGATTACGAGAATGATGAACATGAGTATGGATATGAGGATTATGAAGAGCCTAATTACGGAGATTACAAAGGAGATGTTTATGAAGAGCTCTATGAAACTCGATATGAAGATGTATATCCGGAACATCACTATGGAGAAATGTTTCCTGACCATGACCATGAACTCCCCTATGAAGGTGGCTATCCTGAACATGGCCATGAACAAGGTGACTACGCTGGCCATGACCATTTCGAGAGGGCTGAAATGTTGCCCTCTACAGAGGACCAACTTGCCGATGGTGGGGAAGAGTGGCAACATGATTACCAAGATTACAACGGTGAAGAGTACCATGGGAACAGGAAGCGACGAGACCTTGAGCAGGTAAACTTGCGTGAATTTGGGGAGAAACTGAAGTTCTTTATGAACAGACGACTTTTCTTCAAATTCATAGGGGTTTACTGCGGGCTCACCTCATATTAGGCAGAAGAACCAGTTATCGACAATATTCGGACCAGTATGGAGAAACGAACTGAAATTTATCAACTACTTTCATCGCCGTATGTGATCTTTCATTACTCAATTCGGGAAGATTGTTTTCAATAAATCTTTGTGATACATCTCTAATCAATGTGGACATGTATGAACTAAAATCTAAATTTTGAAATTTCATCACTCAGCAAAGAGTATTATTGTCTGTTATTCGTCATCATTGAAGCATATGAGAGGCCCACTAGGATTTAATATTAGACATATCAACAACGCCTAGTGTATTAATGATGTACAAGGCGTTGAGCATTAGGAACAAATTCACTCAGGTTTCGGGAAAAAGTACTGGCGATGAATCATGAATGTTTGGGCTCGTTCTTCGACACTTCATCAACTGAATGTAACCACACACGAGAAAGACTTGAATAAGGGATGAATGGTCAAGGAATCTCAATTACGCACGACGTGAAGCGAAATTTCCAGAGCTGTAAAGCCACGTATTTTCACGCACATCTTTTGTAGATCCGATTATTGCGCGTCTCATAGAATTTCGGTTAGGCGTTCGCGCGTTCCGTTTTTCGCGTCATCTCGGTGATGGGTGTGTGTATATGGTCGGTCAACCAATTTCTCCATGGAGGTTTCGTGTAGGTTTTGATGACTGGCTGCCACTCAAATACACCAAGACTTCGCAAGTTGATCATCAGGTGGGTTCGCGTTGCTTTGTTTGACTAAGGAATGTATGGTTTGGCTAGGGTTCAATGTAAGATCGGGTGTGTACTGTGTGCAAATGAATCAGCAGGGTGGGTGCCGATTCACGCTTATCGGGACCGAGCCGCGTATGCAGAGTAAAAGTATCTGCATTGATAAAACGAAAGCAAGGCCTTACTATTGCCACCATTAAATAACACTCACCGCTGCAAACAAACTGAGAAGCCTGAAACAAGTTGTTTATTATTTGGAATTGTTAAAGAGACCTATATAATATTTCAAATGATCACAATATCAGAAATAACAATGGGCAGTTACCTTGCTATGCACTGGTACAGTGGATTTTAATCCAACTGAAATTGGGAAGTGTTAGTTAGCGACTGTGGAAATGAGATACAATGTCAACATGCGACACTGAGTCAACATGGGACACACTGTTAGCATGCTGTTGTGCTAACATGAGATTCACTATTCCATATTTCACCATAGTCCAAAACTTACCACAGCATCTCCGAATTGTGAAGCTTAGCATTCCAACCTATAAACAGAGTGATGCATGAAAATCACAGTCATATGACGCTCAATCAGCAAGCTATTCAACTCTTCTATTTGAAAGGAATGTAGTAAAACAGTGAGAGTTCAACGTCTCAGTAATGTCACAATTATCATCAATAATCATCAAATTCAAGATCAGTTAGGTTCCACCATAATGTCATATTATATAGGGAAGCGATGAATCAAATAGCTCAGTAAATAATATTATATTATAGTCCCCTGAACCTGAATCAACAAAATTCCTGCCATTACATTTTATATTAAGATATTGCAATAATTGCAGCTCAAATCCGATCAGCTTGGATACGATTATTTGGGTATAATGAAGAGGAAGTGTGATAATTTGGGTATATATGTGATCTACAGAGAAACATATTACTTCCAGGTGGTAACGTTCATTTTAAGTGTTCATTATACAATAAATTTCACTCTGATTATCAGTTTATTCCCCAATGAAATTCATACCTAAATAATATTACAATATATGATCAGTCCCTTAGGTTAATGGGTCATGCTTCCTGAGAGTTCGGTTGATATAGAGCATGCAAGACCAAAAATGTAATTTGTTGTGATTTATCATATACGATAGATGATAGACTGCCTACCAAACATCATTATTTTGTTTTGGTATTTCATGAGTAAGATTCATAAATTACAAAATTTCACACAAAAATTCGAATACTTCCGGAGTTTCAAACTTCAAACATCAAAAATAATATAAATAAGGTAAGTCATATCAAGATCAAAGTAGTTTTGGAGCAGTGTATTTTGGTTGCATATCAGCAAAGAAGTCCGGTTCCTGGACAACTGCCCTTTCTAAGTCCATCACATCAGAAACATTGGATGGGACTTGCTCAATTGGGACTTCCGCCAGCTTTCCATCATCTTCCTCAGCAATTTTCTCATTCAATGTTGCCAATTCAATTCCAGCATCAGATTCAAACTGGTTATCAAAGTCACTCCATCCACCATTCTCCCATTGAGAGAAGCCGTCATTTTCTTGGGGTGCCAATTCCCCAACTACATCTACCTCAACACTGCATTCTTCCATTGACACCTGGATCTCTGCGATATTCTCCGAATCTGAAACCACTTGGCTTCTCCTGTTGACGGGGGTTGACAAATTGCCATCCTCGCTCTCTGCGATGGTAGCAGACACCTCACATGTAGTAGCATTTTCCTTCACGAGTTCCAACAGTGACTTATTGTCTGGCATATCTGCTTCAGAGTCCAGGTCCAAGTTTCCATCACTTCCCCACTGTGCATCATCTGAATTGGTGGCTTTGTACTCCATGCTGTATCCCTGTTGCTCATGAATAAGCAGCTGCTTCTGTTGCTGATGTGTGAGGCATTCCATCTTCATCGTCCCATCCACCTTTGAACTGGGTCCAGGTTGTTCGAGTGAGTCAAAATTGGATGGCCCTTGTTTAGAGGCAGCAACATCAATCAGTTTTGTTTGTTTCGACTCGGTTTCTTTCTTCTTTTTAGCTTCCCGCCTCTTCTTGAACTCATTGGCTCGTTTTTCTCTTTCAGCTTTCAGCATATCCTGTCTTGAACCATGAAACATTTGATATTCTCTTCCAGAATCAATATCAGAGTCGTTGATAATTCGACCCTCCATGCCTTGAGTGAATGATGATTCGGTGATACCTTCGTTTACAACAGGTTCACTGCATTCAAGAGGGTTGGCATTTCTAGGGAATGAATCATGGAAATGAGACTTTTGGAGGGAACTTCCGACAACAGTCTTAGATCCCAAAAATGATGTGAGAACAGCAAGGGCGTTAAATGTTGCCATAACAATAGCATCATCAGTGTCATTGAGTCCGACAAGTATCTCAGGGAGGATATTATCCTTCACATAATGATTTGGGAGAAAGGGCGCATACCATCGACTCAATCGCAGCAATACTAACCTAGTATGCTTGGCTCTTCGTTTGTAGAGCTCCTTCAATACCGGTGCCATGATTTTGGCATAAGATTCGGCTTTGTAAAAACCCTTGCTCTCTCTTTTGGTTTTAACAGAGAGTAACCTGGGTAAAAGATATTCTCGGGCATTTTCATCAGCAAATATCAAATCACTGAACATTAGTCTGATAAGGTACTTCTGGAACAAATCACTAGAAACGTGGAACAAATCAGAGGAAGCTTTCCGGAAAAAGCACTTTTTCTCCTCTTCGCCTTTGATGGTTATTGATTCTAGAAAATCTACTGAATTGATGAGTGCATGTTGTGGATAGGCCTTAAAATATTGACTGCTTAATAGTGTTTCCATTGATGGCCTCTTTCTAGGGTCAGCACTGCAGTAAAATTTCCTGATGTTTTGTTTAAACTTCATTAATTCTCCATCTGGTTTCCCATTAAATCTCTTCATAAGATGGGATATCATATGACCCAACATCCAGGAGTCTCTACAATGCATATTATTTGAACTGAATGTTCCATCTATATCCTCAGGAGAAGCAGGGTGCTCTGGACCTGCTGCTCTAATAATATGCCCTATTAAAGTACTATCAACTTGCTCTGGTTTAGTTATAAACTCAGCTCCACCAAGTCGCCAGAGATTATCACTGATCCCAACAAAGATAGAAGACACCTTGATGTTATTGTGACACATTTTAACATTTTCATGCAAAAATTTCAATGCAGTGGCAAGAGTATGTACACCCAGTGCAATGTCCAATTCACCGGCATCTTTCAAATAAGTCCCCAGTGGAACAACAGGCTCTGTAACCAGGTATATTGCCTCCGCATCCTCCTGAAATTGGATAATGATCAGTGAAAGACCAAGACACATAACTTCTTTTTTGTGTGGGCCACATTAAAAATGAAATGAAAGAATGGTTGAACTTGGCACCATACCTGGCTTTCAATAAAGTGGAGAATGTAAGGATGTCTGCATAATTTGAGGTTCTTTATGAACTGTCTACATAAAACCTCTGAACCAGGACCTGCCTTTTTATGGACAAAAATGCTACATTTGTTACTATTGGCAAGGATTCCATGATTAATAGACCATGGAAATGTCTGAGTCTGAGCAACCACACGATCTAATACAGTAACTGCAGGAGCTCTACTGTTTGCTGCTCCCATATTGCATCAACATTGTACCTAAAATAGAATTTTTCATTTGATCAGAATATTAGTTGCAGACAGGGCTCGACCAGGATAAGGCTGGTATTGGTCTTTTCATTCAGCTTTGGATGACAAAACCCAATATGGGCCCTAATACTGGCCTGGGTTTTGCCTGGATTGCTCTCAAAAATTTTAAACCAAAATCAATCATGGTAGGAGAAAGCAATGAAGCCCATATATCATGATAATTGAATAAATATCTATTCTTCGCCCATTTGAAATCACTTACCCTGTACTGAATCAGACGTCTCCCCTAGTATGCCAGTCTGATATTTGTGGGCTAAATAACCAGAGACTGTGATATGAGTATGACTAGAATAGAATAGAATTGAATTGAGCACCCTCACAGACAGATAACATCAATCAAACGTTGTCGGTTGTGAGCCCTTATTCCAATTTTTTTATTCAATTGCACTCAATAAACTATTGCCGGATGTTATCTGTCCTCTGTTTCTTGCGCGCGCAAATAACATCCGGCAGGTAGACTAAAAATTCGTATTTCCCGCAACTTCCGCGTCGCGTAACCCAAATACTCCGCGCGCACGCTGCTGCGTGCATTTCCGCGTTGTGTGACCCATAACTAAGCTCCGCGCGCGCTGCGCGTCTCCGTGGTTTTTAGTTCACACAGTGGCTGCGCTGCGCAGGTTTGTCAAGTTNGCTGCTCCCATATTGCATCAACATTGTACCTAAAATTGGAGTGCTTATCTGGTGTAGAATTTTTCATTTGATCAGTCAAGGCTGGTATTGGCCTTTTCACTCAGACTGGGATGATGAAACCCAATACCGGCCCTAATGGCTAATACTGGCCTGGGTTTTGCCCAGGCCATGATAATTGAATAAATATCTATTCTTCACCCATTTGAAATCAATTTTCCGCTGTACCAAATCAGATGTCTCCCTTGTATGCCAGTCTGATCATACACATCCACAACTGTTGGTGGGCTAAATAACCAGGGACTGCCATGCGACTTGAGAATGACTAGAATAGAATAGAATTGAGCACCCTCAAGCTGTATTTTGATGGAACCTAAACATCGTTGAATTACTGGCTGCCTGTTTACGATACACGATAGGCCTGGGTTTTGTGCGTGCCGCAGACGCTCGAGTCGCCGCTTTGCAGCTCCAAGCTTATGTCGAAGTTGTCAAATTTTATCTAAGCTCTGTTTCTCGCGCGCGAGCCATCATCAAAGGCCTGTTAGCTCGACGCCGCGTCTTGGCCGGCGCACGTCGAAAAATAAAAGGCGCGCTTGCCGGATGTTATCTGTCCGCTGTTTCTTGCGCGCGGCGCGCGCGCTAGAAACAGCGGCATCAGATAACATCCGGCAAAAGCGCAGCGCGCCATTTGTTCTCAAAAAGTCGTAGAAACACGTGCACGCGCGGCGCGGCAGATTACTGATTAGGTCACACAAAGTCATGGGAATTGGAACAAAAAAACATTTGCACAAGCGCAATTGTTGTAGGATTTTACCCTACCGTCGGTGCGCGCAATTTTCATTCCGCCGGCCGAGCCTTGGCCTTGCCAAGGATAAAATCCCGCTATCAAGGGTAGGGTGAAATTCTACAATGGCGCTTGTTCATGTAAACAGGCAAGATTGCGCGGCGACGCGGACGCCCGGCGCGACGGTACGGAGCTGGAGAATTCATGCATGATGCAACGAATTATACTATTGAATTAATGAAAGGTAAGGCTCAAAGGCATTTGCCTGTTCTTTTGTTCCTATTGAGTGATAAAAACTATAGCCAATTTTTTAAATCTATAATGATTGAATGAGAAAATGTGCTGTCTATGAATGAGTTCTAGCAAATCTGTTGATACTGGTAGCTCCGCCACCATGTTATCATCATGATATTATCACCTGCTCATCACCTGCATCTCATCTCATCNTTGATGTATATCAAAATATTTATTTATTTATTTATTTATTCATGTACTAGGGGACATGTTCAGAGTTTGTTAGCTATATAGTGAATACCAAAAAGTGATATGAGTGGAGATAGACATCTGGGAAACTGCCCATTATAAACGGTTTATCCACGTCAAACTCTCAAAGCAATACACTAAACAAATGCAACAACTCAGAAATGGATAACATCACCGACACTCTTCTCCACTCCTAACCATAGCAAAAACTTGCATGTGCATTTTGTTACATGAAACAAACAGAATTTATGTGTTTATAATCATTGACAGTCCTGTATTGTCTTTTGATCTTTGTTCAAACCCTGTCTTTCAACCCTGCACTGCACCAGCCTTACACTCTCCACCATCCTTATACATTGCACCATGTAATACTATCTTCTTTTGAAGCATCTGTTTTGGATCCAGACTGTGTTGAACATTTATTGAGAGCTTCAACTTATTGTTAACCTCAATGAATAACTTTTCAGTAGAAAAGAATCATCATGTCTTCAGAAATCCTTTCTCCTGAAGGACTTCGCTGTGATGGACGCAGACCTCATGAGATGAGAAAGTTGAAATGTGAAGTAGGCATTGCACAGGATGCTGATGGCTCTGCTATTGTTGAACAGGGGTATACTAAAGTATTAGTAACTGTGTATGGTCCACATGAATGTGAAAATTGGCAAAGGAGAGTTAATGAGAAAGCTATAATTTGCTGTTCCTACAATAAAGCCACATTCAGTACAGGAGTCAGAATAAGAAAAATGGTAGCTGATAAAAGATCCACTGAAGTTAGTGTCATGATTCAGAATACATTTGAAGCAGCTATATTGCTTGAAAAGTTTCCAAAGTCCCAGATTGATATATTCGTGCAGGTATTGCAAGGTGATGGTGGTGAGAGATGTGTTGCTATAAATGCCACAACTCTAGCTCTGATTAATGCGGGCATTCCTATGAAAGATTATGTTTGTGCATGTGCTGCTACCATATATCAGGATACTGCTCTCTTGGACATAAATCATTTAGAAGAGTTTTCACGGGGACCATTGTTCATGTTAGCTGTAATGCCTAAATCAGAACAAATTGTTCAGTTACAANAGCAAACAATTCAAGGATGCAAGGACATTCAGTTATTACTCGATAGAAAAATCAAGGATAAGACTGTTGAAGCTGCTGCTGCCTATGGTATCAAACCAAGGATATGATTTGAATTCAATTTTTACTTCAGTCTGTTGATATGAGTTGGCTATATAAATTTCATTTCATTTATTCATTTCGGATTAAGCTCTACTTCCAATATATTCTCTGTCACTTCTATTCTTCACATCCCAGCATTTTTATTTGTTGTGATGCATGTTTTAATTCATACTATTAATTTATTGTATTATCAATCTACCCTTTTTTGTGCTCAGGGCATGGTTAAGTACTCTGTACTCCTCCCAACATACAATGAGAAAGACAACTTACCCATCATTAGTTATCTTCTGATAAGAGAATTCTCAAAAAATGATCTAGATTACGAGATAATCATAATTGATGACAATTCTCCTGATGGAACCCTAGCTGTTGCCAAGCAGCTTCAGAATGAATATGGTGAAGATAAGATTGTTTTGAGACCAAGACCCGGAAAGTTGGGCCTTGGCACAGCCTATATTCATGGTCTTAAGTCGGTTACTGGAGATTTTGTTATTATTTTAGATGCAGATATGTCACATCATCCTAAATTCATTAAGCAGTTTATAGATCTGCAAAAGAAATCTGGTTGTGACATAGTGACAGGAACGAGGTATAGAAGTGGTGGGGGCGTTTTCGGATGGGATTTCACAAGGAAGCTTATCAGCTGTACAGCAAACTACTTGACCCAGATAATGTTATGGCCAGGATGCTCTGATGTCACTGGCAGCTTTAGACTTTACAAAAAATCTGTTTTGGAAGATCTGGTTTCTTCTTGCATCTCGAAAGGTTATGTGTTTCAGATGGAAATGATGATTCGAGCAAAACAGTTTGGTTACACAGTTGAAGAAGTTCCCATAACATTTGTTGATAGAGTATATGGGGAAAGTAAAATCACAAGTAAAGAAATCATTGGTTTCTGGATGGGTCTCTTGAAACTATTTGCTACGACATAGTCCCCGTTAATCCTTCAACTCAATCATGCATCTTGAGCGAATTTTCAGAATGACAGCGTTGGAGCTGTTACACGATATTTGACTTATTGATTGGTAGATTTTTGATCAGTTTTAAAGTTGACTTTTTGTCTCCACAGTTCTATATCAGAGAACTTTTTATTGATATATCAGTTTAATATTGGTGTTAGCTTGATCTCTTGGATAGTGTCTTATCAAGCGTTGTTATAATGTTATCAAAAAGATTTACTGAATATAGTTGAATATTGAATAATTTACTGAATATAACTTTTATAATGAGACAAATTTCACATTATTTGTTCTCGCAGATAGGAGCACATGCATTGCCTCTGTAAGGTAGCTAGATATCGACTAGTGAGCCAGAATGTTGCCCCATGCTTGAGATATTCTCTCAGACATGCATCTCAGACTGCAGAAACAAGTGATAAATCAGAATCAACAAGTGAACAGGTTCTACTGGATCATACATCACCAAGTTAACAATATAGCTGAATGCTATTCAAATTATCCTATCACAAACCCCATAACAGGACACAGCAGTTGATCCAATTGCACAGAAAGATGAACAAATAGCTGCCCTCGAAACTAAGCTAGAAGAAGAGGGAAAGCTATTGGCTGATATGAAGAACAAGTACCTCAGAGCACTAGCAGATGGGGAGAATATCCGGAACAGAGCAAAGAAAGAGCTCGAGGATTCGAAAATGTTTTCCATTCAGTCATTTGCCAAGGTGTGTTTTGTGTATCTGTATGTGTCTGATAGCAGGAAAGACTCCAACTAATTTCGACTCGAAGTCTACTTCTCTACTTAAGGCTGGTCACTGAACCACGTTTCATACCTGGAACATTATCTTAGGAACTGTTGCCCGTATCGGATGTGTTGGAAAAAGCGTTGGAAAGTGTACCGCAAGACGAGTGTTCTACCAACACTGCTCTTGCTAATCTACACGAGGGAGTTTCACTGACATACAATCAACTGCACCAGGTACTACACTACTATTGTACTTGTACTACTTACTGACTACTGTACTATAAGTATTTCCTTCATCATGACGTGTCTGTGAATGAGCTGTTTCCGGGTAACATTTGCAATTGCCAGGTTTTTAAGAGACACAACCTTGTAAAGATCACACCTCTGGATGAGGAGTTTGACCCGGTTTATCACGAGGCCATGTTCCAAGTTCCCGACCCCTCCAAGACACCCGGCACGGTGATGGATGTGATTCAGTCCGGCTATGTGCTGCACTCGCGATCCATACGCCCTGCAAAAGTGGGCGTGGTCAAAGAGACTTAGAAATGTGTTTTAGTGAGGATATGATAAACCTTTGTAGTTGTTCACCATCTGCTGACAGAAATGAATATGCTGTGTGTGAGATGTTTGTGTGTGTTTTTAATTTTATAAATACGTCACCCATTGTGTCCTCACTTGTCATTGTTGCAGTCCTGAACTTGGAATCATAACTACTATATTACTCAAACGTCATCATTCCATTAATTGTAAGCATCGGATAATATTTTATGAATTTGCAGCTTTTAGTAGGAGAAAAGATAAAGCGCTGCACCTTTTGATGGACAGTGAATAGTCTGAATAACTGTACCTCGCGTCTAAAGTACCAACTCTGGAAGTGATCTAAGACAAAAGTCGACAGTTCTTCCTAGGATAATCTAGGCTCTAGAATTGCCTAGAATAACCTAGAGCTATCTAGAGTAACCTGGTTTGTTACTCGCCAAGAATCAAGATGTTCAAATTTGGACCTCACCTTATCAAGCACAGCTGTGTGTTTTGGGAGAGTCAGCTGTGCTACGCGTTTGTCAACATCCGTCCTGTGTTGCCGGGTCATGTGCTGGTGTCACCAAAGCGCTGTGAACCACTCTTCACTGCGCTGACACCACAGGAATGTGGAGAACTCTTCACAGGTGAGGGGTTAGCTTGTCAGTTAGTTGTCAGTACGCTGTATCGGTTTCAAATCGGTTTTTTTTTCCGGCAAACAGGGCTGTAACCAGACCACGTTTCATATTTTATTGCACTCTGTGTACAAAATACTGTTTACCTAGAATTACACACAGATGCAGTGTATAATGTATATCAAATATCGGCGGATATGTATTACACAGCGCACCTCCCCAGGGGCACAACAGATATCATCCCTACTGAAATCCCACTACAACACGGACAGTCTGACACTTGTGATACAGGACGGTGTCCACGCTGGACAGTCCGTGTCGCATGTCCACGTCCACCTGCTGCCCCGAAATGAGGGCGACTTTGCTCACAATGACGATATATACGGGGAGATAGAGCGGGTGGACAGTAGGAGGGGTGGGGTGAGGAGTGAGGGAGAGATGGAGGCAGAGGCTGCTCAGTATCGGACACTCCTCGCTGAGATATCATAGGATGTATTGCGGTAACGTTCCTACTGTGTTCTCAGAGCAGTGTATCAGATATAGTAGTATCATCCGGGATGAGCGCTCGTGTATTTTACTATTTTGATAATGAGTTTTGTTAATGTTTAATGTTTGAACAGCTGATTAAGTTCTTTTGTCGAGCGTGTTTCACTAAAACTCTTTCAATGAACACCACAGCACACACCAGGCCTGCTATTATAATACACGTGAAATCACTCCACAACACACTTCACACAGCTAGCACAATGTAGAGTCATGAACCAGAGTCATGCCCGACATCCTTCAAACATCTGATCACTACAAGCACAGCAGAAAGTGGACACTCACAGGTCACTGCCAGCTGGTCCCATTCTCTCCTATTATACTGTCCTATTCTGTGTACAATGTACACTGTCTACACTGTGTACAATATACAATACACACAATGTTGTATCACCTCTGTTCATGTGTTTAGGTAGATGGGGAGAGGAATGTATAGCATGTTTGGTGTTCCTGTTAGACGATGCCCGAACACCCGTTACCAAGAAGAAGTCCCTCCTCGGGGAGATGAATCATTTATTGAAGTAAGTCTTGAACAGAAACAGTGCCTAATGAACCTCTTTTTCGATTAAAGGTATCATAATATTCGGGTTCACTGATACAGCTCATTGTATCATGATTCGGTAGACCTATACAATATGATGTCTCGCCCAGTTCGTCAGAAGAACTGAGGGTGATGCTGGATGACTGTTCCCTCGCTAAGAGTCTGACTAAAGTCCTGGTGTCCGCTCTAATACATACTCACGATGAGCAAGGTAGGGAGAACGGTGATGGTCCGTGAAATGTGCAGATTTCAGTTGGTAATAATTGAGAGGGATATGCGTACAAATTATGGACTCACCGCTCACGTTAATTCACTCAACGTGAGCGGTGAGCGCTGAATCCTGTTCTCACTCAACCCTCCCCTCCTCTAGGTATAGAGAGTATAATGTTGCTGGAGCAAGGTATTCCCTGTAAGTTACATCCTCATTCAATTGGTATACTGGAGGAAGTGAGCAGGAAGTTCTACGAGAATTCCAACAATCACAAAGTGGCGTCCCTCCTTTGTAGAACTCTGTCACGGCTCATCTCGCACAAGTGTGTGTGTGTGTGTGTGTGTGTGTGACACTTACTCCTGTATAGTTTGGAACTGAGGAATGAGGTGATCAAGAACAAGCTGATTGATAACATGTGCGACTCTCTCCGCCCCTCGAGTGAGGAAATTCAGAGTGTTATCCTCACTTTCCTCCTTCACCTGCACTCTTATACTCAACTCCACCAGTGAGTCCTTCCTCACTGAGTCTTCCTACTCGTGATTGAGAAATATGAGGAATGAGGATCACATTCTCAGTTGTATAGAGGAAATGCGACTACTTTTTCAGGGTATTATCAGAGCTGCGACTCGTAAAACTGGTGAACAACACAATAAAACTACTCTCGTCTACAATTACAGTAGCCAAGTCTATCCACCTGTTACATGCGTTACTTTCCAATGAACCTTTCACTAACAAACACAAGAACAATTTCATAAACCAAGGTAAGATGTTCTGTGCATCATAAAATTGGTGGTTATCGAGGCGGGAATTTATTATATGTCCTGTTTCTATCTGGTTACGATTGCGTCGCTATGGTTACCATCATGTTGCTAAGCTACGTTGTTGCTATCATGACACCAGTTGTTGTTGCCAGGCAAGCTGATGCAGGGAATCAAGCACGCTCTAGCGTACACAAAAACCAGTGATGTCATTGCTAAAGCACTAGCAGTACTTCATATGCTGGGTGTTCCTCAGCTCATTGCACAGGTTTGAATACGGAATCCTCCTCTTTAATCCATAGTCCATGATCGAATTTAGTCCATGTTTCGATCATTGCGGCTTATTGCAGGCTGAATGCCTTTCTCATTAGATTATTGTAGACACCGATCAGTGATCGTTAGCCACATGACCTGATATCCCCTAATATCCCCCAGTATAACCTGCTGGACTACATATTGGAGTGTCTGAGCAGTGAAGACGAGGGAGTGTGCATGTCGGCACTGGACCTGTGTATTTCATCACAACACAGTAACCAGTCCAGTGTCAAGTACATCTCCGACTCTCTGTTTACACTCATTGATAGGGTGAGGAGAGAGCGATTGTCTGTGTGTTATCACACACAAGCTATCACACATTTATCATTCAAATTTAAACTTCTGTTCACGCAATTTCCCACTTTTGCTCACGCAATTTCACACTGTTCATTTATCAGGAAAAGAAACGGGTGAGAGGAGATATCATTGAGCGGTGTCTCATTTTCCTCCTAAAACTAGCGGATATCCGTGTTCCCTCTGAGTTCCCCACCACTGTGACGTGTGTGATGGAGTGGGGTGGTGAAAGTGTGGTGTCACTGCTTTGCTGTGTCATTCTCAAGTTTGGTGTCAAGTACACCCCTGTACAGGTACAGGATAGCAGTATCTACTGAATTGCGTCTCATTTGATATCGGGACCTATTGTACAATGTATATTGTAAACTGTACAATGTATATTGTATACTGCATATTGTACACTGTCTCAGTAATAACTGCCCCGACAGGCGATGCGAATGTTGGTTGACCTGGTGAAGTGGCTGTCACAGAACCTGTCACAGCGGGTGAGGAGACTTCCCACCCTCACCTGGATGCCGAGCACACCTCACCAGTGTCGTGAGGGTGAGCAGGTGCTAGGTGTGATCATGAACACCATCGACTCCATGATATCCACTATCCTCGCACAACTCCACACTTTGAATGACACCGTCCTCAAGGTTTGGATGATTTTTATGATGAGCTTTTTCCTCATAGCTGACGGAGGGAATTTCTTACTGATGTTACCTATCTGTGCTGACAATCACTATATCAGGATATTGTTGTTTTGGTGGACGAACACTGTATTCCGCCGGTATTCAGTCTCAAGACCAGTGAACTCTGTCCTCACGTGTACAAACACCTATTCTCCATCATGACACGTGTTATGACGTCATGTTTCCACGTGACCGGTGTTGCTATGGTTACAAACACCCAGCAACCAACTTTCGCTCACAAGTTTGCAGGCAAAGTTCTGGGTAGGTTATCATCAAATCTATGTTTTGGAAGTGAGATTCCAAGAGGACTCGGTTATTGTAACCTTATCAGTAATCTCCGTTTTCTGTCCCAGGCTTGTCCCGTCACTCCTTCATACTCCGAACATCACTATGCAGTGCGTTTGAGCACGCTGATGTCATAGCAACCCTACACAACTTCCTAGCAACCTGTTGCTGTATCACGCTCTCTCCACTCATCCCCTTCTCGTCCCCCTCCCCACTGCACACCACTCTACTAGCGGGTCTGGACGTCCTGCCCTACACTGAGCTAGACTCTGCCCTTCTCGATAGTGTACGCAGTGCTGAGCGCCCATCTTACCATGCTGATCTCATGGATCAGACTAGCTTCTGTGGAAATGTCACGTGTTTGGCACTCGTGTTAGCTAGAACAATGGGTGATAAGGTGTCAAGTGGTGATGTGGTGTCAACAGAAGACACGTTCTCACAGCATCACAAATCCAATACTTCGCATGATAATCAAATTCTCAGTTCCATCCACCAGATTATCAGTCTGTATGGTTCTCATCGACTCCTCCCTTCTTTCTTCGCCCCTCTAGCAGTGGCCCTCATCTCCGCCCTACACGGAAATCAAGTTCAGGGCCTAATCCTCTGTCTAGATACTCAGGAACAACTCAACAACACCGACTACAACAGCTGGACACGCGAAATGTTGCTCTTCGTGTTGCAGTTGGATGGTGTCAGTGAGCGGGTGTCAAGGAAGTGTGCAATGTTGCTCGTGCAGAAGATGAAGGGAGCCAAGATAACGCTGGATCATCCTACAGTTGGTGTCAAAGTGCTGAAAATGCTCATAGATCAAGGCGCCGTGGGTGATCATATCTCGGTGATATCAGGCTTGGTTGCAAGTTGCGGTGACAGGAAGATTGTTGATGGTATAGTGAGTGAGTTGAGTTCCACTGTCATGTTAGATGTGACACATTACGCTGACACCCTCTCAATCCTGACCTCGATTGCTACCGTTCACGGTATGGTGTCAAGCACACGGGCACTGGTGTCAGTGATTCAATGCGTCCTCTTTGGATCTGGTGATCTCACAGCCTCTCTCCAATATCTCTACGTACAGTACGTTATCAATCCTGAGCAACTCTCTGAAATGTTCACCAACAGATGTGATTTGATCGCATGTCTCACCTCCCACATCAAAGCAACATCACCTCACCTGAATGTTGCTCTGTTGTTGTTGCTAGAGAATCTCACTCACCACCCTGAATCAGCCTCTGAAATCCACCTCGATGTGGAGAGTATCTCCGCTATACTGCAAGACATCTCCTCACCCCTCACCCTCACTCTGGTCTGGAAATTGCTACTATCAGACATCTTGTCTGACTACATGCACGGACTAAGTTACCTCGCGCTGACCTCTATCGTGGAGTCTGATCACATGACCAGTCTATCTGCAGCGGTATTTGTGGTTGCCAGGGGCAACCCCACTCTACCCTGGTTCAACGTGCTCCTCCAGACTTCACTTCTCTTGGACGATGTACCGAGTGGTGTCATGTGGCTACTTGCTCACCTGGACCATGGTAAACTCCGGCAGACCACATACCAGCGTATCAACCACCTTCTCAGCTGTTTGGTGACGCAGTTTAGTCACGTGACCGCGGGCAACCAATCAGTGAGGAGGGAAGAGGAGACTGTGATCGTGTTCCTGTTGCTAAAGCTGTATGATCTGTATCCAGGACCAGTGGCCAAGGCAATGACTCAGTGTGTGTTGGAAGAGAGGGGTGATGGGAAGTTGGATTGGGTGAGGATGGACGGGCTTGTTTATCATGAGTCAAGTGTTGAGGTTATTGGTAAAACTAGGATCGCTGAAATTAGGAAGGAGTATATAAGGAGACAGGAATTGTCAAGGAATTTGTAAGACCTGCTTTTTGTGTATCGAATATTTAATCAATTACTTGTTTTTCATTATCATCTGTTATTGTAAAGTTTATCGATTTGTACTTTCAGTTGTTTACATTTGAATAATTAATTTCTGTAACCTTTGTCTTCTTAGAAGTTTTTATGATTCAAAATTTGTTCCTCAACCCAACTCAAAGTTTGCTTGTCACGTCCAATTTAATAAAAACTTGATCCTAACCCAATCCACTCATTAGGAAAGATGGGTAGTTCGTATGACCATGCAATCACAGTATTCTCGCCCGATGGACATCTGTTCCAAGTGGAATACGCACAGGAAGCTGTCAAGAAAGGGTCAACTGCTGTCGGTAATGAAGTTGTTGATATGACTTCGCGTGAATGAATATCTTGTTGAATCATCAGTTTACATCATACAGATTGTCAAAAGTATCATTTCTAAGCTGAGATATGAACGTTTACTTTTGTCCACTTTTTTATGACACACCCTGTATTATTTCTAAGGTCTGCGTGGCGATGGAATAGTAGTGCTGGGTGTGGAAAAGAGATCAGTCCCCAAACTGCAAGATGAACGCACTGTCAGGAAGGTATGTTACTGTTTTTATATACTCTGGTACTGTACGCATCTCAATAACTATCACCGGCACTGCAGTACGCCTCTCGAAAACTATTACTAGAACTATACGCATTTCGTGAAATGACCCCAAACCTCCTCTTTAGATACACAAGCTTGACGATCACGTTTGCATGGCGTTTGCTGGTCTGACAGCTGACGCTAGGATACTTGTAAGCATGGCTCGAGTCGAGTGTCAGAGCTATCGTCTCAACGTAGAGGACCCAGTGAGCATGTCTTACATTGCGAGACATATTGCCTCCGTCAAACAGCAGTTCACACAGAGGCCCGGTCTCAGACCTTTCGGTCTCTCCACTCTTATAGTCGGTAAGTAATCTCGAATGTAAGTAAGTAGTCTCGAAGGTTTGTGTCCAAACCCGCGTTTTCTGATTTTCAAGACGGGCTTCCGCTACGCTGTTTCGTCAGAAAGGTCTTCTCATAATGCTACCGATGAATTGCGCGCGTCTTGGTAGTACACAATTTCATTGCAACGGCTGCGCGGCGTTCAAAGCCGCGCGCAATAGTTGAACCATTGCGTCACTGCATGCAAATTTGTCCTTGACACCACTATGCTAAAAGTTCGGTTTATCCTTGACACCACTCTCAGGATTTGACTACGACGGTTCCGCACATCTGTTCCAGACTGATCCCAGTGGGACATTCCACGAGTGGAAAGCAAACGCGATCGGGCGAAGTGGTAAAACAGTCCGGGAATTTCTGGAGAAACACTACACTGACGAGATAGCCGCGAACGACGAGGCGTGCATTAAACTGACAGTTCGGGCCCTACTGGAGGTCGTGCAGTCTGGAGGTATGTACATAACAAGTTTAAAACCCGGTTTAAACATGGTTAATCATGTTAAAACCCAGGAGTGACACAATGATAGTGTGCTAATTATGAATGTCGTTTCATCACCTCATAATTACAATACAGGTAAGAACATAGAGCTAGCAGTTATGCGAAGAGGCAAGCCGCTTGAAATCCTAGACACGAAAACTGTGGAGAAGTTAGTCGAGGAAACAGAAAAAGAGAGGGATGCTGAGGCTGAAGCCAAGAAAAAGGCGGCTGGGAAATCTTGATGCAGGACGTCGAGAATTTTAACTGGTCAAGAATAATTAGTTATTTAAAAAGTGGACATCCATATTATTAAAACTCTGGATGACGATCAGTTTCCATAACGTGTTGTTGTATCAAATATTGTTATTTTTGATATTTGAATGTAAGAAATTCTTTTCTTATTTGTCCCAACACCGATAAATCACTCAAACAATATGTACCCCTACTACACTATGTAACTGTAATATCATGTGAATGTGAATACAATGAAAACAAGTAATATCGGATCGGCAGTCTTAATTATAGTAGGTATTGTATTGAGCTCAGTGTGCATTGTAATAAGCAAATGTGTTAACGCTTGCACGACGCTACTCTGTATTCCATCAACAGAAATCTGTGTAGGACGCGTGTTTAATAATCACTGTTTATGATAGGATTATACCGCCTAAATCAAGTTTTCGAGTACGGGTAATGTGTATGTAAATGCCTTGTTTACATTGATATATCGCGTTAATATTTTGCAATGTGTATTGTTAATGTTATGTACATTGTACATTGTATTGTTATGTACACTGTACACTGTACATATACAGACCTATGTGATCTGTTATCCAGTTCTGAGCATCAGTTTGACTGCATATCATAGCAGCGGTAGCATGAGCAACCGTAGCTCTATCTTATTTGCACATTGTGGAGTTGAATTTCGAGCTGCTGATTATGCAGACGGGTGTCATCATTGCTACTCTCACTGAGCTTAGACGCCTCGCATACTATTACTCGACACCGCATGTTTATTGACGATGTGACGCATATTCTGATTGATGACACGTGTGTTACTGAACGTGTGCAAGTTGAATTACACTCTTTTATCTAGTGTATGTTTTTTGCTTACATTTAGTTTTACAACATACAGATTAGATTCACTAACGTACTCAATACTAGCATCAGTATGATCACACGCATACGCGCTGAAATTTGTCATACACTGTGTGCTGTATGACATTCCTACATGGTGTATTGGTGTGCGTCTATGACAAGTGTGCATATTGTGCGGTACATCAACAAGTCGATACATTTCGCAGCAGTTTACTTGGGAGAGAGAGAGAGAGAGTTTGAGCGATAGAGTTTCATTTTTTGCTGTTCACACTTCGCACTTCGTTGAATTTCTGTACATCACTGGACGAACGGATAGCTCACGCTGTACGCGGTTGTAGTATATTCTGAAATCACGTTACTATTAATAGATCATGGCCGTCAGTGAGTCTCGAATGGTTACCGCGGAATTCGCAGGCTGAACGCGGAAAATTTCGACACGATGTGGGAGAATTTCTGGAGTGTCAATCATTGCATACTGCTACCTGTAGTAGTCTTGTGTCGATATTTTACATCATAGATGCCCACTTCAACACATTTCTGAGGAATGATTTCTCTGCTGTTAGAAAAGCGTGATTATTTCTAGTTTACAGCAATGCATCGTATTGTCGTGTTGAACATTGAAAGTGCAGGTGAAGTATTTTTGTACCACTACTCAATGACCACAGAGCGTTTATAATTTCGTAATAATTGCATTTATCTCTCGATGCTTATATGATTGTTATGAAATTCTACACTAAAATTATCATCATTTACTTGTATCCATATAAAATCCAAATTTCACTGCTTTCCGGTTTCAAGCCATTTCCCCGGCCATTTTGATTTACTGCTCAGTGCTAAAATCATTTTTTTACTACTAAAATCAGTTTTTACTTGGAGTTGTAGTTCAGGTTGATCGATAAATTTCGGGAAATTTGATGTCCCACCCATGAGACATCAATCTTTATCTAAAATAGAGCTCTATACTAGACCAATCTATACTAGACCAATCTCTCTATACACAACTACTGCGTGTAAACCGGGATGATTCAAGAGTTGTAGTTTATAGCTATCAGATGACGATGGCACGCCCCGATTCCAATTCCATACAGAATACTGATACTGCCGACATGGTAATCTCCCCATAAGGTCATCCATTCGTATGCCCCGATTTCATACTTTGGACATGGCATTGTGTCAACCCCCCTCCCCCAATAGGTCATCCTGCCTTCCTGAGCTATTCAACTCTCCTCCACATATACCCCCAGCTCCTCGGGGGTGCCATTGTATCAGAGGAGAAGGATAGCAAGTTCAGTGCGGGCGTGTGTTTGTAATTTGCGTTCGTATGTGTGTGTGTGTGTGTGTGTGTGTNTTCTGGCTCGACATTTAACCAGATTTTATCTTTTTCTACCACCATGCAAAAAATCGCGGCTCTCCAACTCCATTTGTAGCCCCCGCTAGTGATCTACGTTTTAAGATGCTCTCTCGATTATAATATAGATATAGAAGGGAACGTGTGTGTAATTGTGTGATGACTGCGAGCCATGCTAACTGTTCTCACAATTCATGATATAGGTATGAGTGTTTGTGCGCTATTCATATTCTCGTTCTAATTGCACTCTTAATTGCATGACTCTTTAATTGCTCATTTGAGAGCAAGAATAGAGGGTTTGGGGGTAGGATGAGAGTCTTCCCGAAGAACCAGGCATTTAAAATTGTTACCAGATGTTACCTGGTTAGCAAGCGCAAAACAATGCACAGGTAACATCTGGCATTAAGTTTTACCGATATAGGGTGTGTCGTACGAAGACGCTTGAGCCTCAGGCCATATGATTTTCGCTGACCGATTGTTTTTGTTCAGTGGAATGATTCATGTACAATAGTAATTAAACGTTGTTGTTACGTTGTTACGTTGTTGTTACGTCCCCATTTGGATTAAGATTAGGGACACTTCAAATGAGTTTGTTTGGCGTCACGTCTTACGACTTTTTAATAGATAAGGGTAACCGAAGTTTCCATCTTTTTATTTCATCCCTGATCTAAAAAAGAATACATATATAAATCATTGTGTTAAGCTTGCTTATAACGGGGTAATTCATCCTGAAACCCCTCCCTTTCATTGCCTAGGATTGTCCAACATAGGTATATGCAGATTGTTTATGAACAATGATCGTAGTCACATGCGTATTGTGTGTGTGTGTGTGTGTGTGTGTGTCTATAGACTGCAGAGCGATGATATTCACCGCCCCATAACAATTCGCTATAATATATTCAGTCGGTTTGTTACTCTCTGCTACTCTTGTTTGAAACATATTTAACTCATGACGCACCGAGAACAGGATTATGGATTTCAATATCACGGAGTACTTTGACAAAGAAACCTGTTCTTACTGTACTGGACCTGCCCTGTGCGTGAAAGTTTGCTTGGTCTGGCTTGACATTGCACTTGGAGTTGTAAGTGTTACATATTGCACTTGATTTATATGTGCAATTTCATATGTGCATACCAGTGCATTCCTGTCAACAGTAGCACCTGCTGTGAGGCCTGTGTATTCACAGTTGTGTGTGTGTGTGTGACACAGGAGTGTGATTGTGACACACACACACACACACACACACACACACACACACACACAGGTACATCTATTTATGGGCGTGGTTGGTATCTTTGTAAGTGCTGTGGCACTGTACCTATTCTACAACATCGGGCAGAAAACACCGTACTACATGGTCATAGCATTCGAGACACTCAGTGATTTCATTGTCAGTGGCATAGCTCTCTACACGGCAGCCTTCCTACTATCAGGTGTGTAATAACCGGCTAATTGGGACAGATGTTCTAATTGAATGAGACACCAGAACAATAAATATTATCACAGTCCGCATCCAGAATATCAAACACACGTGACTATCGTCTTCACGTGACTATCGTGCACAGGTCGCGATGGTTCATTCGACCGCACATTCGCATGCGAGTTCGCAGGAATGCTCTGGAATTGGAACATGGTTATCACGCCACTCTTGCTGAGTGTGGCTGGCGTTATACGGGTACAGGCCATATTCTGGCCACACAACACTTTCCTATCGCAATACAAATTCCTCGTGAGTTACAAAATCATTTTAAAACCATATGATCGTTGTCATTATATCTACGTCAATACGTCATAACATCTACGTTATTTCACTTTTAACATCATTACATTAAATTATTACATCTTCGAATCTTCGATCTGTGAAGAACACCATGTCTCTCAGGTCACAGTAATCTGTTTGGGATGTTACTTGTACGGTGGAGTGTTTGCTACATTCCCTTACTTCTACAAACATGGCGGTTATAAGTTCTACAATGAGTGAGTTCAATCTTCTTGACTATCAACTCCTATCAACCCCGTGCGAAATCTGTGGTAAAAACATTGCGCGGCGTGCGATCCAATCAATCAGACTGATATGAATCAGATTCGATCACAAACTTTCGAAATGCGCGCACATGGAATCACTGATTTGTCATCGCGCATTCCGGGGTCAACAAACCATTTTGTGACCGGACTACAATTACCGCACAAACCCAGTTGGAGCGTCTGCGACTACAACTACGAATATGATGTGCACCGTGACATGGCCAATTTTTACCTGATCATCATGGGCCCAATTCCCATGGTTCTCTCACTGCTTTGCATCGTCTCCACTAACACAGTCATTGTCATCTACCTTATCAAGAGGTACAAGGTAAGAGATAACAGATCACCCACGCTCAAATTAGAATTTTACATTAATTCGATAAATTGTACTGAAATGATGACTTATCTTCAGAAATCTTGGATAGCTGCTAGACGATTGTCAGCGACTGATGAGCCTTCACAGGGAACAAGCAAGCTAAGTTATGGTCACTTCATCACGCATGTCGACCATAAAGTACAGAGTAAACACGTGGTAAGTGAACACGTGGTAAGTGAACACGTGGTAAGTAAGCACGTGGTAAGTAAACACGTGGTAAGTGAACAAGACTCAATACATGACTGCACTGTCAAGGGTCCTACACTTGTGATCAACTTATCGTAATTTACCTAGGCCTAATCAATATCTTCCCTCCCAAGGTTATATCGCTACTGATAATGACTATCTGGTACATGGCTTGCTACTCTGTGATCATCTATAAGAACTTTGCAAATCTTTACAGCGCGTGGGTGAAGAAAGAAAAAAACTTAGGACTGCACATTGAGGTGGGTTTGCGATATTCAATGTTTATATTTTATTGTCTTCCCAGTCTTCATATTCGTGATGGGTATTCACACACTCTGGATGTTGTTTAATTAAAAACATCCCCCCCCCCTCGCAGGATAGCATTGGACTCACGTATTTCTACGCTACATACAATTTCCTCGCATATCTCAACTCCTTCGTAAATCCCTTCATTCTCCTGATGACTGGCAACAATTTCCGACTCGAGTTGGTGAAGGCAAAGCGGAAGATGGGTGCGTGTAGCAAGTCACCCTCGGGCGGCGGCCGGATTCCAAGTGGCGGTGGCAAAGGGCACGCCACCCGTGTTGGTGACGCTGGCGCCAGGAAATGTAGTTTACAAGTGCCACTCAGGGTACCCTACAAGGATTTGTCAGATAGCTCAGTTGCTAAGGCTGACAGCGTGGGATAGACTCTGTGGCATTCATCCTGACACCACTGCTGGTGGTTTGATAGTTATTCCGACATATCGACACCACAAGTTTGGATGTGTGTGCGTCTGTAAAAGTTGACTCCACGAGTTTTCTGTACATGTGTGTGTCAAGGCATCACCATGGAACACTGGTCGTAAGTGTCGTATGATTGATGCAAGAATGGCAGTGAAGCTGTAACATCCACACTCATGTTACTTAAGATAGAACAATCACACGACAACCACATCGACTGTCAGACTTCACTCAATTCGCAGATGAATTCGATAGTTTTCCGTGTCTTTGATGCCAATCTTCATTCCTAGTTTGAAAGTAGTTTTTGACAAGCGTTGTCAAACCATGACACCAGTGCGTCCGGATTTCGAGGCGATTGTTGTCGAGGATGTTGTGAAATGCAATGAAATGATACACAAGTTTCTAACTGGTGTCAAGTTTGTGGGGTTCGACTGCGAGTGGATCGGCAAGAAGAAAACTTCCCTCATCCAAATATCCACGGAGTGTGTCGTCATTCTGTTCCGTATCAACTGCATGGCGCACGTGGTCACTGAAGTGCTCAAACAGTTCCTCGCTGATGCCTCCGTGTATAAGTTTGGAGTTAGCATTGCCCGGGACGGGGAAAAACTCTGGGCTGATTTCAAGGTGAAGCTCCACGGAAAGGTGGATCTGAGGCAACTCATGAGACTCAGCAAGCCGTACCTCAACGTGTTCTGGTCACAAATTGAGGAGTTCGAGAAGGAAATCGGGCGGAAGAAGCAGTTTAACCCGCGGTTTGACATGAGCGAGGAAAGGAAGAGGTGGAAACCGAAAATGGGGCTAAAAGCACTGGCGAGGGATCTCTTGTCTGTTGAGATGGATAAAAATGTCGAGTTGCGAGCAGGGAACTGGAACACCTCGGTGCTGTCAGCGGAACAGACGCGCTATGCAGCGCTCGACGCGTGGGCAGCCCTCAAGATAGCACAATGTCTCGCTACACACGATCTCCAAGGGGGTGGTGACAAGTCGGAACTGGAGTCTAATTTGGAGAAAATGAGTTCGGTAATGCTGGACCGAGTGTACAGCGACAGGACGGACCATATGGACTTGCTGCAGGTTATCAGCCAGGAGTTCCCTCAGTTCAAGATGAAGGAGTATGTACCGGGTAAGACGAGTGCGGGAATCATGACCAAGGCTCTACAGAGACGGCTGAACAAGGAGAAAGTCATGAACCGGGGTTCTAGTGGCGAGGAGGATGAAGATGACTTGAGACCGATAAGGAAAGATAAAATACCATCTCATCATCAACAAACGTGCTACTGAACTGTGGAATTTATTCAACTTTTTAACATTTGTGATGACACTTTTATTCTTTGTATCATACTCAACGTACAGACTGCGATACCGAATTCTGGATTTTATGGGGTCGTTATTTAACTGATTGTAGCTTCATTAAGATAAATATTATGATACTAACCATGTACTTGTTTTCGCTGACTGATAATAACCGTGTATTAATGTGTGTTTAATGAAAGTTGGATACATGCTCAAGTGACGAAGGGAAAGTGTTTAATTTCACACACACTTTACTTCCTATTTTCCAAATCAGTCTTGTCCTCGCGGTTGTGTTTCTCGTGACCCGCTCCCCTTATTATATTTGCAAAAATCACATTGTAAACAGAGTAACAGTGCACACAGCAGCTGTATGGCATCGTCCCAAGTGTTGACATTGGTGTTGGATGGGCAGCAGGTCAATAAGACATGGGAGGAGCTGTCTCAACTCATAATCCAGTCATCGCCAGTTTACCGCGACTTCTCTACAGCCTGGCTCGTCCTAAGGGCTATCCAGGTAACCATGGTGATGTTGTCAGGGTGATGTTGACACGTGGTGTCAGCGATATGTGTCTGGTGTCAATTCTGTGCCGTGACACTTCACGAAAATTGAATTTGACTTATCAGATATTTCTCGTGAAGATCGGAATGCTGTTCTTGGAAATAGGAACAGTGAGCCCGAAAAATACAAAAGTAATGATTGTACAGACGATATGTTGTTCCAGCATAGCAGCTATCTGTTTCTACTTATTGGGGTAAGAAATCGATATGATTATAATAATCAATACTACGAAACGGTTTCAGAATTGTTTGTCTGACGCGATATTCAAGTAATGGGATCATAATCCAGGAATTCCCAGATACGGATTTGCGTTTGGTGATAAGGGAGATGACTTCATAGGCTGGTCAGGATTCGCCACCAAAGGACACCTTTTTGAGTCGAGCAATGTCTACTCAGGAGGATCATTTGCTCATTTTTTCTACTACTTTTGCGTTCTCAACCTCGTACCGTCAATTGTAGCAGGTTTGGTTACCAATTACCATGGTAACAACGTCACATTTTTCTACACATAGCTCGGTTTTATCATCGAATCACGAATCTAAATTTCAGCATGATCCACTAGGTTCGCTGAGTGAACGAACAAGTCCGGTTGCCCATTTCGTGCTAACATTCTTCATATCATTCCTCGTGACGCCCATTCCAATGCACTGGATCTGGAGTAGTGAAGGATGGGCCAGCTACCAAACCCGAACTCTCATGGATACAGGCGCACTGGACTTTGCAGGTGATCAAGCCTACAGGATGCGATGTTATAAACAAATAATAATAGTTGTCATGTTTCCATGTCACATAGCGGTTCTTGAGAAGCACATAGGTCATCACACATTGTTCACAGGATCCAGTGTTATTCATCTGAGTGGCGGAATCGTGGCTCTTGTGGGAGCCATAGCAGTTGGACCTCGAGTCGGCAGATTTGATAGGGAAAGTCAGTTGTTCGTCATGTTTAATTGATCTTGAAAAGAAGTGGTGATGTGACACTTCAATGTTTAGTGTGATGCTTATTCAGGTAAGAATGAACGCATGCCACAGCAAAACGTGACGTTTTATGCTCTTGGGGTGTTCTTTATTTGGGCGGGATACTATGGATTCAATATGGGAACAATCCAGAACTTTACAGGTATTAGAACAATGAACTGCTTCATTGACATTCTTTCATTCAATGAATACATCAATGAAACAATCTATTTTGCTCTGTTAGCAGGAGGAGCAGTCAATGTGATGGGAAAGATTGCAGTTAACACAACCATATCAGCTGCTGCGAGTGCCATTGTGGTAGCAATCATTTGTTACATACAGGAGAGACGAATTGATCCTTACAGTGTGTGCAATGGCATTCTTACAGGTTTGCTTGTTGTGAAGACACTCATTAATATCGTCTACGGGTTAATTTATGACCTAGTCTTTTTTATAGAGTAATGGATTCCCAGGGTTGGTAGGGAGTAGTGCTGGGTGTGCTACAATGACGACAGAAGGTGCTCTTATTACTGGAATATTCTGTGGAGCAACATACTTCTTGATATCATGGATGCTATGTACATGTGAGTTATGATGATGTCGGCATTCTAAAGTTTCTTTAAGTGTAGGGATCTTAGCATTTATATATCAAGAATGATTTTCAGATGGTATTGATGATGTCACAGACACTTGCCCTGTACATGTAGGAGGTGGGGTTGTTGGCATGGTAACTGTTGCTCTCTTTTCCACACAGTCACTCTACAAAATTGCAATAGAAGACAGTGGAGCTAACACTCCATGTGGTGCATTTTATGTTTGCAATGGATATGGCTGGAGACTCCTTACAGCAAATATAATCTTTTTACTGACAGTTTCAGGTAACCTTAGTCTTTCAATTCACTCATCATATCATTACTATAGCTATTTAGTAATGATATGCAGAATGATTGTAGATAGTTTAGATATAGATAGTTTAGATATAGACATAGAATCAATCTAGTGTGCATTGTGTAATTGACAAATGAAATACTCATGAGTGGTAATAACTGAATGCTTCATCCATTCAGGATGGTCATTGTTGGCAAGCATAGCACTGTTTTTGCCACTTAGGATTATGGGACTGCTAAGGGCCTACAATACTTCAGAGGATGTAAGTTATTTCACCAAAACTTACCGTCAGTACAAATTATAATAAACTTAGGATATGTAATATCAGGATCAGTAGATCATAAGCAGAAGGGGAAATTAGATTACTACCAAAGTCCAATACATCCATTTCAGGTGGCAGGCACTGAATTTCTCTCAGGATCTCATCTTACAGACTTCAATAAGAAGAATTTGAGGATAAAGTGATGCAAATTGATGATAGAAAGCTGCTGTTTTATATCTTGCATACTGAAACAGGATGACAAATGAATCTATGATAGATTTGAATCTATGATTCTATAGTATTCACAATAGTTTTTACAGTTTGTCTTGTCAAGCAACGCTGGTGTATGCTATACCAATGTATTCAGTATTGTTCCCACATTGAGTGAACCAACCTACAACCTTTCAGTTCACAGAGTAGAATAGGGGTGTGCAACTTGTGCATACCAATGCAAAAGTATACCAGCATTTTGCAAAAAAAATTGATCAGCCCGACATTGCATGTTGACCCTTTTTCCATTTTCATAAATTTGCTATAATTCATCAATCATATAACCAACATTTTGTTCCCACGTGACTCTAGTCTTGCGCACGCTCGATTTGCCAGTCTCCAATATAGTAGACGGCCAATTAGTTTACCCATGGCTTTTCAGCGCGCATGGTTTCTTCGCGCGGTTCGGCGGTACATATTGATGGAAGGCGCCGGCGCGCGCTCAAAATTCGCTTGAATATAATTCTATCTTCAAATTGAACATTTTTTATTTAAGTTGTGTTAGTGCCTTTCAGCACTGGATATAATTACATTTGCCTTGTATAAATCATTGTGATATTGTTTCTTATGTTGCTACTTATGTTGTAAAACTAAAAGTGTACTCTGTATGTGTTTGATGCTTCAAGTTCAATGTCATTGGTTGATATATTCAAGTTGCAAGAAAGGATCCATAAATGCTATATATATGGTACATTGCACTATTGCAGGTACAAATTTGTCTCCAATTTATATGAAGTGCAGACTTTTTTACATTGTATAGGTAATTGTATCAAGGTGATCGAGGAAACCTCTGCTTTTCTATACTGATGATTTGTAAGACTCTCTTATGTGGCAAAAGTGCATGTGGAAACTAAAACCAACAGGCAATAACAACAGTGTTATAACACTGCCTCACTTGGGATACTTGTGCCGTTGATCTGCATTTATCTTCTCCCAACAATTCTAATCCTCAGAAATCCTTTATATTATGCTAGTTCAAGACATAGAGTGAAACTTCATATAGTATAGGTAAAATATGTAGTCTACAGTCTACAATGTTCAACCATCTGAAGCATACAATAGGTTGTCATATAATTTTATTATTTAACCTTCACTCTTGGAGACTTAGGTAGCCATTTTGTACCAGCTGTAGGAAAGTGATTAAGTATGGAGTAGGTGGAAATAATCAACAATGCTCAGATTGGTAACTGGATTATGGTTCACACTTCAAGGTAGGTGGGCACATCCCTACTGCCTACACTTTTTGTTGTGTTGACATTGTAAAGGGACACTGGTTTCTCACATCAGAATATGGTCCCACATCAATATATTTCAATACATTCTTAACACATTCCTTACACAATGGCACTCTCATCTTTCCACATCTTTTCACCAATTTTTTCAAAGTTCACGACCTCACTAAAACAAATCTTATCACCAGAGATCTGAGAACATCTTCCCNAAGATCAGGTATTCGTTGTCGGGGCCCTGCCTTGTAGCAACAACAAACACGTTGTTTGCTATCAACATCTGCTCGATTTGATCTGAAAGATATATACGATGAATTAAGTGGGCGCTGGTGGTGTATGACACTGAGTCTCATTGAAATATGGGTGTTTATTTCCACGTACCCGTGGATTTGCTGACAGATGGAAGAGAGAACGACTTCTCCTTGTCATCGGGTATTTCACGCCACATCTGAGGGAAGAGATTCCGCTCCATGCTTCCCTCCTCCGAAAGAAGCACGTGTGCAGGGACGTGGCACCTGTGCAAAGAGAAAGAGGGACGTTATAATGGCGCTATATCATATCTCCACTGGACGTGATGAACAGAGATGAGTAGTTATGTTCAACGTACTCAAAGTAGAAAACATCGATATCATTCTTCATCGCCATCTGTATCTTGAGTAGAGGATCCATGCGCATAACGGGCCCGGTGGTGACTAACGGCAGCGAGGCGCTGGTTGTGACCCCTGGAGCCACAGGGCTAGGAACAGCCAGGGGCTTGGCGGGAGCCAGACCGAAACTGTTCTTATTGAATTGGATAGCAAAGCCACTCATTGCCTGGCAAGAAGGAGAGTAAGAAGTGACATCAAGGAATTGTAAGATGCTATAGAATTGCAGATTATCAGACTGTACCATCATTGATTTGTTGGAGATGTTAATATCCATGAATATGCCCTTGTTCCGGCGAGCAAAGGTGGCTGACACCTCCAGTCCCTTGGCTTTCTGTGCAGTGAGGATCACTTGATGTGGTGGCACGTAGTTGGTAGGTGTGGACAGCGAGAACAAGTCCATTGCGGCGTTGGATGGGGCGGGTGCCGCCATTGGAGGAGCGCCGCCCAGCTGTGAGATAGGAACATGGTCAGTTGAAAGTGCAATAGTTACTGCAGCCTCGGACGATTTGATACAAAATCTTCATGACAATAACTCACATCCATTCCTCCGAATATGTCACCGAGCAGGTCAGCCACGGGTTGTTGTTGCTGCTGGGCGGCAGTATTGTTGACAGGTGGCGCAGCGGGTGTGGGCGCCGGATAGTCTAGGCTGAGTAGATCCCCGATCAGAAGATCGCCTCCTCCAACTTCCTCTTGAGGAGCGCCTGTTTCATCAGCTTCGTTGTATATCCTGTCATCCTCCACACCACTGAACATAACATTCAGTCAGTGGTTGTGGTCATATGTCATGATGCTGGGTCACGTGCGACCGTTATTGATACTCACATGTGAGGATCAGTCTCAGCTGTAACTTCAGTTGCTGTTCTGGCAGCTTGTATCTTCCTCACAGGCACTCTACCCTCAACAAATGCGGATGGGGGTTTGTGATACACGCTAGCGAGAGAGGAAATATGACAGATCAGTTCGTCGAGGAGGGTGGGCTCAATGAGATCAGTTTCTTCGGAAATCAGGGGCTTTTCCGCGAGTACAACCTGAAAATAATTGCTGGTTCAAGAACGAAAGCTGTGTGTATGTGCGCGTAAGAATCATGTGCGCGCGCGTAAGAGTGACATAACTTGACCAAGCGCGCGACGAAAACAACTACAATCCCCAAAAACGAAGACCGTTTTGAACCACTTTGTGCCCCAAAACCTTCAAGAATGTCTCAATTATACCTCTTTAGCGGCAGCAGGGTCGGTAGACAGCAGTCTCCAATAAATGTAGCCTCTATCACGCAGGTCAGGGTTATCAGAATCTTGAGTAGCGAGAGACAGGACCTTCTGTACCAGATCCTGTGTCTCTTGTGGCTTCTTGAGGAACAACTTGACTATAGCAGTGAGGAGTTGTAGTTGAACCTGGGTGTTTTCATCGTGAAAACCATCCAGAAAACTCTGGAGGATTTCATCTGCGTTATCAATCCTCTCTGCGTACTCTCCGACTATCCATATCATTGCAGCTCGAGCCTCAGGTTCGTCGAGTGAGTCGAGATTCTCACAGAGAGTAGAGATGATTGTCTCGTATTTGTTAGGATATTTCCTGAATATGTCCTGAAATGAGGCAATTGTAGCGATGTGTCGTAGTTTCGGTTCAAAATTTATAAAGTATTGGTTTCTCCATTGTGATTCTTCATTCTGGTTCAGTGATTTCGGGAATTCTATTAGCTAAGTTTCATAATTTGTTTGCATCAGAATTTCTCAGATGCTTGCGCTATGCCTCTGAATACATAACACCGCTTCATGCTCACCATACTACAGTCTACATGTCAGATGAGCGACGTGACAGGTCCTGTTACAATGACTACACGTTACCATGACTACATGTTACTATGACTACACGTTACCATGACAACATGTTACCACGACAACACCATGACACACGTGACAGGTCACGTGGTACAATTAGTAATTACATGTTCTGTATAAAACACGGCAACTTTCTCTCATTCTATGCCCCACATACACCATGACGTCATACATTGATCTACTCTGTGTCAACTCTACTGCACACCCCGCCCACCCTACTCTTATCCTACGTGCACCACGCCCCCGAGTCCACGCTCCAGTTCCCACCTTCCAACATGACATCTCAGTTGCCGTACCCCGCCACTTATTGGAGGAGTGTGGAGAGCTGCCCCCTGTCCCTGACAGACAGCCACCTGTCACACACGACCTGTCACACGGGAGAGAGTTGCTGGACAGTTTGGAGCGGAAGTACGGTATACTCGCCCCACCGTCACACACTCTCGCCCCACTAACCAGACCCCGTATCAAGAGGGAGTTGTAACAGTGTGAATCTTCTCATGGTGTGAACACACACACTGCATTGTTTACTGATAATAATCGTTGTAGATTGAACTCTTGTTTTTCCCATACGAATAACATTCATTTTTTGATGCATGTAACCGATATTGTATTGCTAATCAATCATATTATTATTGATCAAAAATATTATTGCCCAAAATACTGGATTCATCCCTAGTAGGTAGAAGTGCTATTACCTTAATCACGACGATTGCTTCTTGTACAACGTAGTTGACTTTTGTTTGGATCAGCTCTAGTAGTGTTTGTACACACTTCTCAGCACTTGGCTCTACTTTGATAGCGCATCGTCCAATAGCACGGACAGCTTTACGGACAAAGTCCACGTCAACTTCTGTAGCGTACTCCTTCAGTTCAGCTAGAACCTGGGAATTGGGAAGTATACAGAATTCTGAGTCACGATTCTTTGGTCGACATAAGTAAGGAGTTAGGTGTTATGAAATTGCTAATTTGCGCGTAATTTTTCCCATCCAATTTCTAAACCTGAGCAATGTTTGCTTGCGCAGATAATCGTATCATGATATCCAACTTCTCCAGCTTCACATAGATAGGATCGTTATACTTCACGAAGAATGCCTTGATCTCGTGTTTTAGTACATCGGGACGTTTCTGTACCACAAGGTTGATGTTTCGTAGAGCGACATACTGAGAAAGAGGGAGTATGTGAGTTGAGTCTTTCTGACAACGATGCCTTATAAGACCAGTTTCGAACTCATCGACATGTCAAACTGTTTGATCAAATCAACAGCTGTAATCTCTTATCATTGGCCATACTTAATAATCTCTGAAGTAATTTCTCTCTCACTGTACCTGTATCTCAGCCTCAGCTGAGAGCAGTGTAACGAGGGGCGGAGCCAGCTTTTTCTGTAACATCTGTACAAATTCCGTGTTTGTGATGTGGTCCATCAGCTTCATCAGGACCTTTACAGCGCTTAGTACAACAGCGGCATTCGCGTGTGCGAGTCGCGGAGTGATTCGTTCACAGATGCTGCGATTGTGGTGGTTAATGCTCATTGAATCACACTCATTATAAACATAATATTCTATACACTTTGCTACGCTGAACAAATGAAGTGTGGAAAACGGGTTTATTCAAATGAGGTATCTGTAGTGCAGAGTTGAGAGCGGTAACATGAACCGATCATTCTGTATGTTGTGACCCCATCAGGAGCGATTCCGCCCAGGTTGTGCCTCTGACCGTGATAGCCCGGGGGACTCACCTGGGTCGTATGAAAATATATCAATGACCCCCTACTGACCCCCTTCTGACCCCCTACCTGATACACTCCTTCTCATCACGTGGAGTGTAGTTGTTGAGAGAGTCCAGTATGAATATCTGTCCCCACTCGGTACACTCGTTCAGAGCCGTTAACAGCTTGTTAACTGTGGGGGTGTCGATGTTCACCTGGGAATACAGTGCTGTGCTAGTCCTAATCTCAACGTTCACTGTTCATCTCAATATTGGATAGCTCCTAGTTTATAGATCATATTCATTTTTACAGGACTCGCAACCGAGAATGAAGAGCAACATGAAGAAGATTGTTCCATGAACATATTTTACTCTAGTCTATCCCTTCTCCTCCTCCTCTTTACCTGTTTAGCAGCATTGGGGTTGGTGTCAAGTATCTCTGAGAGCGCTGCCACCGCATTAGCCACCACCATTGGGTTGCTATCACAGAGCAACTCCCCAAGAGTCTCCAGGAAGCCCTGGTCCTCCACACGTGCAGCACTGATATCGTGTAACTTAGCAACGCACACAGCTGCCGTCTTACGGACATACGGATCCTCGTCCTGAGGTTAGTGTCACGGTTGTGAGACATAAGTGTCACGGTTGTGAGAGTAAGTGTCAGGGATGCGACACGTAAGTGTCACGGTTGTGAGAGTAAGTGTCACGGTTGTGAGACGTAAGTGTCACGGTTGTGAGACATAAGTGTCACGGTTGTGAGACATAAGTTTCAGGGATGTGATACATGAGTGTCAGGGATGCGAGAGGTAAGTCCAGGGTTGCGGGATGCTAGGACAGAAGATGACGTGTTGCAAAGAGGGTTGATACTAGTAGTCTGAGAGAAGGAAAGATGGTTTAGGGAAAAGTTTGTGTCGTAAATGC
This sequence comes from Beroe ovata, assembly GCA_946803715.1. Lineage (NCBI taxonomy): Eukaryota > Metazoa > Ctenophora > Nuda > Beroida > Beroidae > Beroe > Beroe ovata. The sequence continues at coordinate 3,031 of CAMPET010000234.1, read as the reverse complement.
CCGTAAATCGTTCATTAAAGTCCTTCAAAATCGCGGTAATAAAGTGTGGGATCACTCGCTTCATTTTCTACTGATACTGAGATCAAAAATCCGAAAAAATTTTAAGCCTACATTCATGCATATACCATGGTTTTCCACGTAGTTTTGGACGCTGAACCGATTCCTGACTGAATTTCGGCCCTATTTCGGTTCCCCGAGGAGCTATTTGACATGTGACTTCGAACCCCACTTCCGAGAAGGAATTCGAATTTTACTCATTTTTCCCGGTGAGCTAGCTCAAAAATTCGTTCAGATTCGGATTCTACGTCAAAAAATAGGCCAGGAACACTAATTCCTAGTATGTTTCCTGGAAAAATGCATTTTGCCATTTTTTGGTGTCGGTGTGTCTCATTGATTTTTACGTTTTTGCAGTGTTCCTTCCCACAGGTTTGAAATCGTCATTTGGGCGTGGTTTCACGGCGACTATGAACAATCCATCATTGCAAAGAGGGTTGATACTTGTAGTGTGAGAGTAGGAGAGATGATTTGGTGGAAAATTAGTGTGGTTAGTGCCCGTAAAGCCTTCATTAGAAGCCTTTAAAATCGGAGTAAAAAAGTGTGGGATCACTCGCTTCATTTTCTACCGATACTCAGATCAAAAAATCGAAGAAAATTTTTTAGTCCATTTTCATGCAAATACTATGTACTCCCATGCATTTTTGGACGCTGAGTCGATTCCCGATCAAATTTCGGCCCTATCTCGCTTCCCTGAGGAGCTATTCGTCATGTGAGCTTGAACGTCACATCTGAGAGGGAATCTGAATTCTCAATGATTTCCCGCCGAATAAGCCCAGAAATTCTTCCATATTCGAAAGAAAGCAGTTTAGGTAAGCCCTTGAAGAACATTTTTATGGCTATTCGGCATCAGTTAGTCAAATTGATTTCAAACGAAGAGAGCGGGCCACAGAAAATGGAGTAGATGGGCTTCGGAGAAAAATTAATCTTTTTGTCTAGGCAGATACCTAAATGATCAAAGCGAGGGACAAACCTTGAGGCATTTCCGGAGGGGCTCACACAGGTACTCCGTTATCTTGTCCACCCTGATGCATCCCATTGTACGAACTGCCAGAGCTCTGATCAGTGGGTTCGGATCCTCGCAATCCTGGGATGGAAAGAGGGATGGGGAGTCACTCAGGGGTGAGGGGGAGTTAGGGGGAAAAGAGTGAGGGGGAGTTAGGGGGAAGAGTGGGAGTGGGGTTAGGGTGGGGAGATGGAGGAGGGGATGAAATGGGAGGGGAGAAGGGGGAGGATAGGAAACTGTTACCTTGACAAAGGTGTTGACAGCAAGTATAGCGAGGTCAGGTTGTGTTTTGGCGTAGTTTATCAGGTAAAGGTAGACCAGTTTCTTAAGTTCCAGGTTGTCTGTCTGCATGCACATGGTGACATCAGTGAAGAGTGCGCTGACATCTTTACCAACTGTCATACTGGCTATCACCTGGTGTCGGAAATAATCTTATTACAATTAATACATCACGCTCAGAAGTTCCATGTCTTGCTGACATGCACCTTTCCCCACTATAGACATCATATCTCACGACACTCTATAATTGCTTGAGTTGCAATGTATTTCTACATTAAATGCAATATGTTGCCCGATGATTACTACCTGTACTACCGATGTATTATACCCTACATGCATGTTAGAAACCTCATTAGCGTAACTCCCGAACTAGAGTCCTGCTGCCGACCTACAGTCCTATACCCATTCGTGATACCCAAATGATGTCCCACCTTTTTGACAGCCTCCTTCTTTTTCTCCTTCTTGTCACTGTTCAGCTCCGCCTTCAGCTCGTAAATCTCACCCTTCTTCTGAGTGTTGAAGTACTTGCTGTCGGACATCTTGCCTGAAACACACACGGTACTACAATACTCCTGCTCTACATAACCAGGTGTCAATGTGTCAAGGTTATTATTATCGTGGTATACATTGGTGTCATTAACTGCTCAGTTAATAATGCTATGGTAAAAGTGGTGGTGAAATTGATGTAGGAGAATGAGGACGAGAGGTGGGCCTGAGAGATAGCTTATCATAACGACAAAATGAGCGAAAGTGGTGTCAAAATGGGCGAGAGCGGTGTCAACATGATCGAAAGTGGTGTCAACATGATCGAAAGTGGTGTCAACATACCTTTCATCGTGGTTATACCACCGAGGGAAACCATGATCGTGAAGAGGAAGAACTACACAAAATAACTGTATGTTGGTATGAACACCACAGAGGAAACTCAGTGGTAAGAGGCTATAGATAATTGGATAATTGGGGTAATTATACGTCATCCCATAGTAGTGCTATTACAGAATTCTCGATAATTGATACAGGAGCGTACAGTAAGTACTGTGTACTGTGTAGAGTATCGGAGAGTGCGTACAGAAGGAACAGCGAATAGGACTATAAATAAACGGGGCAATGCAAGAAAACTAGAAACTGCGAATACATGTACAGAGCGGACATTTGACAGCAGCTTTAGTTAAATCTCCATTGCACCACATGGGAGTTAGACAGCGATATAGCAATAGCTCGATGAACAGGGGTTAGGTATATTATAAACACACACAGCGAACTAGACATTATTATATACGAACAATGCATGGTACCATTAAACCATACCTAACCACACACAGCNGCACACACACACACACACACAGTAACCACACGTACACACACGTACACACACACACACACACACACACAGACACACACACAAATGAAATGGGAACTATACGCGTATTATAGTGCATACGTGTTGAATGTTGATCTCGATAAATAGGAGAAGATAAACTCGTGGGCCAATCAGCAACGAGTATTCCTTATAAATTGTCACAGCAATTGTATGCGGAGTAATAGGTACCGCATAAATTATCAGGCTGCACAATGAACAGTATACATTGTACATTGTGGAATGTACTAACGAACGACAAATACAAACATACACATATACGAACAATTTATGCTACCCATATCTCGAGAAAGGAGAAATTTTGCACGCATCAA
>CAMPET010000233.1:101257-114401 GCA_946803715.1 Beroe ovata | reverse complement strand
ATGTTATGTCAAAATCTTTATTTTATTTTATTTTATTTTTTATTTCATAGCGTTATGTTGGGATCAGTAATTTTTGTTGCAATGAGGTAAATGTTTGCCTCGATTAGAAATTTTGAACCTAAGCCACTCATTCTGCAACATGTGCAAACAATTGCATGTGCGCTATTTCTATCAATACAGAAAACTTGACATGAGGTGACTTGACACGAGGTGACCTGACATGATACAGTATGAACCAAACCTGTTGGAAATTTGAACACCGTTGTTAAAAATGCACCTGTCAAAATGTCAGAATCAACCAAATGTCCTGGCCCTGCTTCAATTTGTGTTGACCCTCATCTCAGTCTTATCTTATGAGACTTACTTGTTCATAGTCTGGAACTGTTTACATATCCTAAATATGCCTTAGATATGCCAATTTTTGGAGGTTCGCAGTTTGAAAGATTATTGGGTAAGCATGTCTTCTTGATTAATTATGTTTATTATCATATCATTTATGTTGATTTGATTCAACAAATCATCTTATCTGCTAATGAAAGGGAGATAAATCAAGTTGTCATTTATGGATGTATGACCTAGAATTAATGAAATAAATCTCCAGGTAAAGCCACAGATGAACAGATTACTGAACCAGATTGGATGGGGATGATGGCTATGTGTGATCTTGTTAGACAGCAAGAGGTCATAGCCACAGTTCATATTCTAGCACTTGTGATTCACTCATGCTTCCCTTAGTGTACAATTTCCAGATCTACCACTTATAACTTAAATCTGTCTTCAGACTACCCCAGCATCAGCATTGTCTATCATAAGGAAGCAACTGTTGCATAGGAATTCGCAAGTTGTTGTCAATACTCTCCTAGTACTAGAATGTCTCGTAAAGAACTGTGGCCAGCCAATGCATGAACAGATCACTGAGTCTGAGTTTTTAGAAGAGCTGAAAGAACTTGTCAGAGTAAATTTGTTGTTCAATTAGAAATTGAATAATGTTCTTTTGTCTCTTGCTCCTCTGAGAGGGCTTTGAATTAACTTATGATGTTCACAGACAGGATATGCAACTGTAAGAACAAAGGTTCTGGGTCTGATAGCCTCTTGGAATGAAGTGTTCAAAGGAGAGTACAGATACAACTCAGTAAAGGAGGCCTATGATGCTTTGAAGGGAGAAGGATTTCAATTCCCTGAGCTGAACACTTCTGAGGATCTTTTTGATGCTGCAAGGGTAAAAATTTGATCTAATTTTGATTCCTCCCCAGTGAATCCAATATTATGTACCATTCTTTTATACTTCAAAGTAGACTATGAGGAGCTATTTCAGGCTCCAGATTGGGAAGACGGAAGAATGTGCCATTTGTGCCGTCAACCCTTTACACTAACAAAGCGAAAACATCACTGTAGGAATTGTGGACAAATCTTCTGTGCAGAGTGCACCAGTGATAGAATCCCATTGCCAGCATTTGGAATCGAGAAGGAGGTACGAGCAATTTCGTTTAATTATTGATACAATTAATAATCATTTTATACAAATTATTGGTCATATGACCCTAAGAATCATTTATTCAGGTGCGTGTCTGTTCCATCTGTTGTAGTAAACTCGGGGGTAAGGGCAAGGCTAAAACAGCGTCCTCCTCCAACAATGGAGGAGCAGCTAGCAGTGCTGGGGGAAAACAACCTGCATCCAACCCCGAGGTGAAAGAGTGGAGTTTGTGCTGCTTACCAAACTTGTTCCTAGTTTGACACCGTTTTCCGAAAAGATACAGTGCATTGTACACGCTTCTGTCCGTTTACTGGAAATCAGGAGTTCAGGTAGCTTCACTTGACATGTTTCACACAACACGTGTTTTCACACAACACGTGTATTCCAGGCTGAGAGCAAAGAAAAGCGGAAGCAGGAGGAGTTGGAACTGAAGGAAAAGGAGGAGTTTGACCTGGCGATTGCTCTCTCACTCTCTCAACAGGAGGCGATGCCACCACATTCGGTATTTACCAAAATCGCAACTTTCTCAACACCTTCTTATTGACACCAGTGCAACGAAATGGGGCTGGTTGAGTCATCCGTCTAGGCCAGTTTATTAAAACATGCCATACATACCATGTAATACTTCTCTGTTCCACACGCCATACATGTCATACTTCTCTCCTCCGCATGTCATACATGTTCCATACGCCCCAGGTTAGGCCGAGCTCACCCCAGGAATCAGCACCCGTGGAGTCCGCACCTGCAGAGACTCTGTACGCTGAGGTGGAGCATGTTAAACCACCCGCTACCACCCAGGAACCAGTTACCACTTCCTACTATCCTGACTTACCAGCTGCATCGGTAATCATAGTGCTGATATAATAGTGCTGATATAATAGTGCTGATATAGTGCTGATGTAGTGCTGATTTTAACTGTCAATGTTAACTGTACTGTGTAAATTGAACATTTTACATTGTACATTGTGCAAGTTTTATATCATTCACTACATAGTACTATAGCAGATTGTGAATTGTACAAAGATTGTGACTTGTACATTTTACATTTTACATTATACATTGTACATTATACATTATACATTATACATAGTGCAACGTACATTGTACATAGTGCAATAGATTAGTATGTAACAGTTCATCTCAGGCCTCAGCACAGTGATGAAGTGTCATTATGTTGTGATGAAATGTTGATGAAAGACTGGATATATACATACTGTACATAGTATAACAGTATAACATGCTCATTTCTCTAAATATTCATCGCTTAAAATAATCAATTAGTCCATGTTTATAGCCAGATAACTTTCTATACATAATAGTTGTACACGAATCACTTGTTAAAATGTTTCGAAAAAAACTCAAAATTAGTGTTCCCATACCGGGAATCGAACCCGGGTCTTGTGGGTGAAAGCCACAGATGCTAGCCCCTACACCATATGGGAGACGTGTAAAGTGGAATCGGAGATATTTTATTGACTAAGTATTTCGTGATACGTTGGTGACGTGTTCAATGCGGCGTTGTGCAGTTTCTTGGATTAAATTTTTTTGAATTAATGAGTTTAAATGGAAGATTATTCATGAAGAGTATCCATGTGTTACATTGACATGTATTTAGGAGTTACACATCTGTGTGTATTGTTTTACATTTAAATCATATTTAATTGGCAGGGATCGTGGAAATATATTCCCACCTCAGTTTATCGCGTTCTGGCCCTCCCCAGGTGGTAACAAACGGCCTGTACCCCTCAACATCGCCTGGTTCTATCTCACCACAACAACAACATGCCACAAAACACGTCGTTACAACACAACAACAACAGCAACAACAACAACAACAACAACAACAACCGCCTATTACTCAATATCAGGTTAGTACCTAGCACACTTGCGACTATCACAAGTTTTTAAGGCAGATGCCAACAGAGTATAGTATGTACTAGTAATTAGTATACATCATGTACATTGTACACACATGTATAACAGTCTTATACACATCGTGAACTAAACACTGTGTTATCATGTCATTTCTCAGCAGGAAGCTGTTCCCATTCCCGCAGCTGCCACAGCTGCTACCAATTACTCCTACACACAGCAAATTAAGGACATGACTGAGATGCTGATGAGAAAACTCAATCAGGCCGCTATGAAGGGTAAGAGAGATATATGCATTTGACTGTCATTTTGAACTTTTACAGTGATATCATAACCTTGATATATACTACACAGATTGTCTATTTCCTATAGTATCCTATTAACACAGTTACAGCAGAGTAACCTAGTTCCTAGGTCACCTAGTTTCTAGGTTACACAATTCCCCCACAGTAGCCCATATCTCCCGATAAACCCAACCGATAAACCCAACCCCCCTATAAACCCAACCCCCCTATTTTATAATTTGGTTTAGGGGCCCTAAACCACATCCCTGTTTTTCTGTAGGCCAGCACGTGGGCACAGACCCGCACATCCAAACTCTCCTCGCTTCCCTCACTGCCCTCCACCCCAAACTCGTTACCGATATTGAGGAGACAGAACGGCAGATGAACACACAGAAGAGCTTGCTCGCCAAGTTGGGAACGTGCCAACAGGCGAGGGAGAGCCTAAATGAGATGAGGGAGGAGCACTTGGAAAAGGTGAGGGGTTTCCGAGGTCTAGAGATGAGGAGATTACTAATTTTGAGTGGATTTGGTCGGAAATAGCAGTCTGTTCATTTTTGGTCGGAAATAGCAGTCTGCCCATTTACTCCAGTGAAGTTCTGAACTCGATTGTATCACGTCAGGTTCGACAACAAGAGGAGGAACAGAGTGTTTTGATGAGACTCCAAATGGAGCAGAAACTGGAACTACTTCGACAACAAAAGATGGAACAGCTAAAATACCAGGTTTGTAAACACAAGGAAATAATCTGCCGATATATGACTCGAATTTTCTTTCCTTGGGAGACGTTTATGATCAAGTCTGACGCAGGAACATTCTTCATTCAGGAGCAGCTGAAGAGGAAACACGAGCAAGCGCTCATGGATCGAGAGGCGGCTAAACTACAGAACATGATGCCAGTAAACGTAGAGCAGGTGCCACCTGCGCAGCCAGCCGCTTCTCAACACGCCGCCACTGTTGGAAATCACGCCGGTGCAGTTGGGATTGCTGTACAAAGCACGCCGGATGAGAGTGTATCGGTGTCACAGCCGGATGTTGTTATGAGTGCACAAGTTAATCCGAGTAACTATGTGAGTTGACTGACGGAGCCTTCGTGGATGTTGCTCTGAGCTGTTGCTTTGTGAATGCTGCTCTCTAATGTTGCTATATAACATTGTTAATTTGTGATTCACATTATTTCAGGTGAATCCACCAGCGTCACAGACAACTTACCAGAATTACGTGCCGCCACTCCATCACCCAGCGCCATCTATGAGCGCCGCCCCGCATGGCGCACCCCTCGCCCACCCCGTCATGTATCCTCCCCACTATCTGCCGCCTCAATACCATGCGCCACCACGGGGGATGCCACCGCAGTACCCCCCACACATGGCGCCACCACAGTACATGGCACATGCGCCCCCGCCCGGGATATACGCTGCGCCGCCTCCGCGCCCTGTGACGAGTGGCGAGCAGGCACCACCTGAGCCACAATCATCACAACAGGTAGACGGTATCTTGATCTCCTATATTTCACTGTTTCACATGAAGCGTTTATTAATACAATGAATAGAGTTTTCCTCTGTTACGAACCTAGATCACTTGTTGCTTTCATCTAATATAGAATTCCAATCTTAGCACGAACCTGCGCCACTTTCGCACGTCACTTCTGCGCCTCTCACGACCAACGCTGTACTGTCGGCGCTTGATGCCGCACCTGCGCCGCCCACGGAGCTGCCGCCGCAAGAGAGGCGTCAACGTGTGGAACCGCCGGTGGCAGACCTCATCTCATTCTAGAGATATCTGTGGGACTGTGATGACATGTGATGATGATCTCGTGATGTTACTATGATGTCATGATGATGTCAGCTGAGGATGTCATAATGATGTCATCCCTCGTGATGTCACAGCGTATAAACATCCTCTCTTCTCTCTCTCCTTCCGTGACCTGCACATGTATTCTTCTCTCTCTCTCTCTGTGGAATTCAATAGTTCAATAGTCTATGTCTGTTAAAAACTTGAATGAAAGGGCGCGTCCTGACTTTTAGGAAAAGAAGTGTTACGGTAATAATAACCGCGTGATTGCTCACTTCCTACATCCCTCTTCTTTCTATCATTCATCCTCTTTCTATAAACTGATTTGATCGTTGTATTGAAAGTGCGAGTAGACTGCTAGTGAGGTTTTTTTGGTTTTTAAGTGGGTGATGAATAGTGTGATGTAAATTGGTTAATTGGTGGAATTGATTAATATCAACGTAAAGCAATAGGTCATACTGATTATGGTGGGTATAATATTGGCTGGTATTATGAGAAATCTTGAGTTTGACTGCTAAATTTGAGAAACTTTCGCTTCGTAGAATCCGCAAGGTTGATAATCTGAAGCATTTTTTGTGACAATTGAATATGTTTCGTGTGAATCAATAGTGTTAATTTCTGCTTTTTATGTACATATTACTTCGATTAACTCCCCCCCCTTCAATAGACTTGGAACTTTGGAAGAAACTTCCCCTTTTTCGATTATCAATGATGTTTGAAATGTTATCTACTTTCGTCCAACTTCACCTACCTTTACAGGACAATAAAATATGGACAAGATTCTGTCCCGTACGTGTCCTGAATGCGACGAACCTGGACACTCATCAATTGACTGTCCACGTTTGGGGACAGCCAAAGCCGCCACGATCAATACAAAGGACAGTATGAAACTGCGGATTTCTAACAGTTCCGGTTCCGATGTAGTTTCTCGTCTTGGTGTTGATCTGCCTCGGAAACCCGCTAAGGTCGTGTTGAAATCACCCCGGGACGAAAAATCGGACAGTTTTTTGCGGGGAGCAGGTAAATTCGGCAGTAGTGATGCGACAACGGTGCTTAAGCGTGAAAAGAGGACATGCGCTATTTCTAGGAGGGTTGGAGGATTTGACAATCCTAGGAATGAGGTTTTTCCAAGGATGGAGATCAATGCGAAGCGAACCCGATATCCGGAGTCGGACTCTGGAAGTGAAGTTGATGAACCGCTAGTAATCAAAGTCGATTGGGACAAGCCTAAGAAGAGCAAGCATGTTTTGCGAAGTGCCAAAGCATCAGATGTCAGGATCCAAGTTAATCCTGGACCGGGCGATCTGAGATATCAGATGAAATCCAAACCACTCGACCCACATCTTATCCCGAGATATAAAACCGACGAGGATCTGAGATTTTCAATCAAACGACCCACGACGGAGAGCAAACGGAAGAAGCTCCGGCCTCCGCAATACCTATCGGACTACGAGTCTGAGGGAGAGCCGAAACCGCCATCGCCCGATTACGAGCCGGACGAGATGGAAGACGAGGAAGCTCTTCTCAAGGAGGTTTCGGGTATAAAACGGACAACGACGGGGTCTTTGATCAAGTTCGACAGCTCTGGGGAGGAAAATAATGATGAAGAGGATGAGGAAGCTGAGGAAGAGGAAGCTGAGGAAGAGGAAGAAATTGAGGAAGGAGGAAAAGATGGTGATGAAGAAGGAGAAGAAGATGAATCAGGCAAGGAAGAAGAAGAAGATGATGAGGAGGTCATGCCGCAAGGAAGTGAAAAATCAGAATCTGTAGATGAGAACGAAGAAAATCAAGATGAAGATTCATCATCTGAATCTGAGGGGGAAGAATCTTCATCTAGCTCAGACTCCAGTTCTGAAGAAGGAGATGAAGATGTCAAAGAGAAGCCTGCAAAACCTTTCATTGACATCAGAGAAAAGTATGAGTCGGCACCGACTCGTCAGAAAGTGGAGGTCAAACGAGCAGCACCCTCGTCCGATGATAATGAGCCGGAAGTGAAGAAACCCGTTCAGAAAAAACCGCGAACATCACCTCGGAAACAGAGTCGAGAAAAAGAACCGCCGCAGAAGTCAAAGAAAAGTGAATCCAAGAACCGAGAAGTTGAACAAAAGTCTAAGAAATCGTCTAAGGATGAAATCGCCTCTAAGAGCCGACCTCAGAAGTCGAGTTCATCCAAGGGAAGCGTTCCCAAGTCACGGGGTGAAAGTGTCACCAAGGAACATTCATCACGGAAGCCTTCATCTTCGTCTCAGAAAACACGTGACACACTACCAACGAGAGACGAGCTATTGAAACCCACAATTCAGGAAGAAGATAACGATTCGTTTTCGGATGACGGTGAGAATGATCGCGCTCATTCGGGCGCTCTGGCGACAGTAGAGGATACCAAATCCCGAGTGTCGCCCGCACGGAAACCCGCCAAAATAGTCCCCATATTCCCGTTCAAAACGAAGTGTAAACCGAAGCAGTATCCCGAGTCGACTGTTCCCTTCATCGATTCGCACTGTCACATCGACTACATCTTCGTGCGGGAGCAAAATTACGGGAGTTTTGCGTCGTACATCGAAAACAAGGATTTCCCCAAGAATTTCAGCGGGTGTGTCGCGAATTTCTGCGACCCGCCCGCGTGGGGCGAATATCAGATGTATGAAGAAATACTGGAGGAGGATGGGATTTGGGGCGCATTTGGGTTACACCCTCACAATGCTCGCCACTGGACGCCTGAGGTAGAAAAAAACCTCATCCGGGCGAATTCGCACCCGAAATGCGTGGCGTGGGGCGAGATGGGTTTGGACTACGGGAAAGGTTATCACGAAGCTAGCCCTGATCTCATAGAGTTGCAGAAGGATGCGTTTTTAGCACAGATGAAGCATGCGCTGAGAATGAAGAAACCATTTGTGATTCACGCCAGAGGGGCTGAGTTAGATGCTTTTGAGATGATGAAGGTAAAAACTCCACCTAACAGTTGATACCATCACTCTGTAAGCTTGACACACACTTCTCATAGTAGCAATTCTTGACAGTTGATACTTCTCATATCAATTTGGATAGTTGACACCACTATAAGTGTCTACTTTAACCAATTCTTGACACCCGCCCTCATAACGCTGTTCGTTGACGAAATCTCGAAACAGGTATGGCTTGCCAAGGCATACATGTTTCGAGATGAAGTCAAACCATTGGTCTGATACTGTAACGTTGCAGGAGAAGGTTCCAAAAGACCATCGAATTCATTTTCACTGTTATAGCGGAAGCTGGAGCACAGCGAACAAAATGCTCGAACATTTTACCAATATGTTCCTTGGAGTTACTGGTGAGTTTGGAGATATTTTATCGAGAATTCTTTAGTCAGTTGTTTATTTTTTGTTTATTTTCTACAATTTTGACAAGATGATCTCACAGTTCTCCTCTGCCACGCGCGAAATGAGTGCGCGACTAGTAAATTTTGTTTCAAAATCTGTAAAAAGCACATATTTTCTGCTGAACGTATATTCCAGACGCGGTATTTGCGTTTTTGTTGAAACCCGAAATCTAAATACGAAGTAAATTATCCTCGGATATTTCAGGTTTGGTAACCTTTGGAACGGCATCAGATGTTCGTGAAGTGGCCAGGAAAGTGCCACTTGACCGCCTTCTGATCGAGACAGATGCACCGTACATGAAACCGAGTAATGCGGGGGCGGTCGACCAAGATTCGCCGCGAAGCGCCAGCCCTGGAATGGGACTATGGGTGGCGGCTAAAATAGCAGAAATCAGGCGTTTAGAGCTGGATGATTTGCTGGTACAAGTCCGACAAAATGTCCGGAATATGTATGGGATATGAGAACGTGAATCTATAGATTTGGGTGTGACTGTTTTGACGATAATATTATATCATACGGTCGTGTCGAGAAACTGCTGTTTTATTGATTCTGTACCCATTTTCGAAGTCAGCTTTGTTCTTTATGCCAATCTTCTTCAAGGTACGATACGATTAAAAATCTATTTATTATCAATCGTTTTACAAATCTAAACCGGGACGTGACCGGAATTTGACTATCAATTATATGCTTATCTGTTTCACATTCCATGTTCTTCAAAACCAGTATTCTTTCTATATTCTTCCAACAATCGGTCTATGCCTGTGTCTCGCCAAAATTCTCCCGGTCGGTAAGTCATGTTGAGGATATCATACGAATTCACTGTACAAGTCTATATCCCATCTACAATTGAACGGTAATTCTGATAAAAGTGATCATATGAAATACAAATTTACACGTCATGATTACTGAAAGTCTGCGAAATGATAATAAAAGAAAATCAAAGTCAAACGTATCAAAATGGGTATCCTAAAACTCAATTTACTGCATCTCCTTAAATTTCGATCTATAAATTGTATATCGTTTTGGACAGTCCATTGCGTTCTACAAATAAGAGCAACACCCCATCGTTTGTGTCACAGGTGTCAAGAATAAAATCCTACCAGTTAAATATAAGCGGTGGGAGGAGTATAAATCTTGTAATAATAGCTCCTGCCCTATTATGCCGGATATCATTATTCATTAATCGTCAATCATATCCTATTCGGATTCCTATCTTGTAGGATTTTACCCTACCGTCGGTCATGCGCGCGAATTTCAATCCGCCCCTTGCCAGGGATGAAATCCCGCCAGCAAGGGTAGGGTGAAATCCTTCAAATTCCTATCACGCATGTTTCACCACATGTGGTAACCACTGGAATTTTTGCTGTGTTGTCATACGGATACTCTCATGGAGCAATCCTAGTATCTTCCTCTCGGCCTGATCTTCTGTTGCTCCGATACACATTGCCTGCACGTGTTAGAGTTTTTTACAAAATGTTGTGAGTCAAAAAGAAGAAAACGTCAGTCAAATCGGTGATATTTCATGAGTCAAATTAAAGATAACTGATACGTTTTCACTGCCACAAGGCCATGACAACGAAAGACCGGTTTCAGTTTCACTCACTTTAGTGAAGTACAGTATGTGTGACGTCTGATTTAGTTCAGGGAGGTTAGCTGATAACATGAGATGGAAAATGGTGAGGAATTGTTCTGAGTGGGCTCGTAGGATGAGATACGCCTTCACGAATAACTTCTCAAACCTGTGAATTTATCATGAGCCGTCATTTGTGAGAATCAGATTTCAGCGATTCGTTGAGATTTCCATGTAATTTTACGATAATTAAAATCGAACTGCAATATTGAACATTTTAAATTAAATGAACAAGCAAAACTTCGGCTCTTATGAACTGACATTGTGATCTGAAAGGTCGTAAAAAGTAACCGCGTAGCGCTTGCGGAGTATTTGGGACACGCAACGTCTGAACAGTTCACCTTGACCAATACTTACTTTTTGAATTCGTCCTCTCCGTTAGGGGATATCAGATCAACGAATTCCTTCATGAATATGAATGGGCTAGGTTCCCTGTTTACCCCAAGTTTCCTCTTAGTGTTACCTGATATGAATCTAGATTGAAACTCAACAGTTGTCCAAGTTAGACGTCAGCATTTCAATTTTCAGCAAACATCAATTAAATTAGATGATCAATGACAGGAGTTTAAAAACAAATCCTTGTGTTTACCCAGGAAGTGCCCAAAGTCGATGTGAACAAGTTTACCGTCCTCAGTTAACATGATATTACTGGGGTGTCGGTCTGAAATCCCCAATACGTACTGGATAAGCGAGTATCTGAGGGTGGGAAAGGGGGTATGTGTGAACATTTAACCCTATACAATGTACAATGCATATGACAAAATACATTATACTAAAATACAATGCATTTTTACAACTCAATTGTATGTAATGTACAAATTACAGTTGTACATTGTACATGTACAGTTGTACATTGTACAGTTGTACAGACTACAGTTGCACATTGTACATTGTACAGTTGTACAATGTACAATGTAAAGTTATACATTGTACATTTGAAGTTGAACACAATGTACATTGTACATTGTACAGTTGTACAGTTGTACATTGTACAGTTGTACATTGTACATTGTACAGTTGTAAATTGTACATTGTACATTGTATTTGTACAGTTATACAATGTACAGTTGTACATTGTACATTTGAAGTTGAAGTTGAACACAATGTACATTTCACATTTTACTGTTGTACAACTGTACATTTGAAGTTGAACACAATGTACCCGCAACAGGACATTATGAAGTTCTGTCTGCACTCGTTGAAATCTTCCGTACTTGGATTCTTCTCTTTTAACCATTTTTCAATACTCCTAACAACAATAAAGGGGGTTTCAATTTGAATGCATAAAGAACAATTTCCTAACATGGTGGAAAAACGATTCTCAGAAACGTGGAATTTTGCACTCTATTTAACAGACTCGGAGACGCAAGACTCGAAAACATAGGGGAATGAACATACAAACTGCCCAGCTTCATGATAATTCGGGAGAGGGTTTCAGAATTCTTGATCTCCTCGATGACGCCAGTTCTCCTGCGAGTGCACCGCGCTGTGTATACAATGAGTCGCATGTCTAGATTTTCACTCAACCAGATCTTGTTTATAAGCGTTATAATCTGGAGCACCAACTGATCTGCAGGGAATAATTAGTAATTATAATTGGTAAATTAGTAAATTACGCGATGGTAATTATCTGGTAGTTACCAATCAATTACAACGGGTGATTGCGTGTGATTACAAATTTATTTGTACCTTGTCGAAGGTCGTCTCCCTCTTTGTAAATCATCCCAAATGTGTCTTTACACGTGGAGTCTTGATTAGAAAAACGTAAAAGAATCGGTTTCATGGCGCTATCAAAAACTTTCGTCCGCTCTGGGATCAATTCCTTTGTCCGTAACTTGGGTTTTGTGATTGATATGGCGCCGCAGAAGAGGTCGGAAGAGGAGTTAAACGCCGTCTTTAACTGAAAATATACCGGAATCACAGGGCAGATTGTAAACGTATGGAATCGTTCAAAATCACCGAAGAGAGAGAGAGAGAGAGAGGGTGAGGGAGTGATTTCCTAAGAGAAAAAACTTGCAAAAATTTTTGGATGAAAATAAACAGAGACTTTATCACCAACCTCTTCCGTTGACATTTTCTTGATTTTCTCGTACTGTTTCTCCACTTTGCTCATGGAGTCAGATATCATGTTGAGTTCCTTCATGTGGTTACCACAGCACCGCAGGTAGAACTCTATGTACATGGAGAACTGAACTCCAAACTCTATAGATTCGACCTGCGCGTAGTATAGTTGTGACTTGTAATGGACGTAATCGAAATTAAAAGTGAAGTGAAGTACTGAGCAGTGACGAAGATAACTGTATGATTGGAAGAATGGAAGGCTATTCTAACCTAGACATCAATAAGCACCTGTTTAACCTACACATAAATGATTTGTAATTATTCACGTATTTTATCCGAACCTCAGACTTGAGTTGCCAGTACAATTCATGGCCGAGTATGTTGTTACCAAGTGCTCTTCGTAACAAAAACCTGTTTAACAGTTTTTAAACAGAGGTATAAGAAATGATAAATTTCCCCAATTTTATCCCTAATTTGAATTTAGGGATGGAATGAGTGATGAAATGAGGAATGAAATGAGTGATGAAGTGAGGAATGAAATGAGGAATGAAATGAGTGATGAAATGAGTGATGAAATGAGTGATGAAACGAGGGATGAAGTGAGGGATGAAATGAGTGATGAAATGAGTGATGAAATGAGGAATGAAATGAGGGATGAAATGAGTGATGAAAT
>CAMPET010000233.1:68820-101185 GCA_946803715.1 Beroe ovata | reverse complement strand
ATGAAATGAGGAATGAAATGAGTGATGAAGTGAGGAATGAAATGAGGAATGACTCATTTTCCTCTCCTACCTGAGGAGCGCACTGTCCAGGTAAGGCTCGTACTTGAGACACTCCACTAATTGTAGGAGAAAGACGCTTATCATGTTATCAGAGAGCTGGTAGTCGAGAGAGTACACTGCGAACTGTAGGGTGATGGTCTGAGTTGTTAGTGTAATGTTCATAGTGCAGCGGTCCACTCGCAGTTCGCCAGTTCGCGCGGCTCAATGTAATAAGCCGCGCTAAGTCCCCTAATTACAGAACTATGTTCGGCTAAGTTGCCGAATAACAGTACATTTATTGTAATTTGGGGACCGAATAACAGTACATTTATTGTAATTTGGGTACGTGGTGCACCTAAAAGTGAGCCTCGCGAGTGGACCACTGCTCTATATGCATCACAGTTATATTAGAATTTCATTGATTTTTCATCAATTTGGATCGAATTTGCACTAAATATTACGGCCTTCTATACTTAGTATGTGAGTAAAATGATCAAGGAGTTGACAAACGGAGTTTGAAAATAATATCAAGGAATTGATGACCGGGAGTCCGGAGTATTCCTAACGTACCGTTATTCTAACTAGTCGTGACGTCACGCATGAGGTCACGCATGACGTCATGTGTGACGTCACGACAAGTTGGGGTCTAACGTACCGTTCTCACATGGGGGTCACTAATGCTAGGGTGAAGTAGCTGAAGAGCGGTCGTTACGGTGATTTGGGGCCATTCAAGTAACAATGTGTATAACTGAAGATAGAAGACAGAGTTTCAGTACCTTACAAAAACACAGTAAACTTGGATAATTACAGAAACTAAAGTTTTCAATAAATAAGTGATAATTTTAACAAAATTAAACACGTAATGGTCGAAATACAGATGCAACTTCTGACTAAATCAAAAAAGAAAGGGGAACTGTTTTTTGTTTTTACGGCCCAAACCTGGGTTGTTTTCTGCAGAGAATCGAAGATTTGTGAGGAAACGAGAAGAGGAAGGGAGTGAGGATATTGAACACAATGAACTCGGTGCTTCCACAGGAAGTCGCTCTCTTCTTCTGTGATCTGAGAGTGGAGATGGGAAGACAAGTCACACGACGTCCTTTCAAACAATTCACTTTTCTCGGAAGTCGAGGAAAGTACATTCGTCATAGAAACGAATGATCTTGTCAATGACTATAATTATCCTGGATTATTAGAGGATGGAATAATAATCGTTCCCTTATTTAACTTACCTTATGCATACCGTATAGGTGGCTCAAGAGTTTCTCCAGCTTACCCCTCTCCTCATCTGAGAGACTGGTCTCCTGTGCGGCGTGTAGAGATGTTGGCCCAGTCTCATTGAGCGCAATTTGTCTGGCGGCAGCCTGGCTGTAGTACGAACAGAGGGGACTCAGAAACGCCACCTAAAATGCAGCAAGTGGTGAGGTTACATTCTCCCCTATAAGTGAGAATATCTGAATGATTCCCCGGTTTGTACCGAGAAGAGGGGAGTATCAGCCAGTGTGTAGGGGAAGCAGGTGCCGGTCACTTTGAATCCTGTTTTCGACCGACTTTCCTTCCAGACTGGCTTCTCTTGAACTCCTGATAGCAAAAACGGTGTAACCATCATCAGTCGGTATTTCATTGTGGGATGACCCCCTGCCCTCCCTCGCTGGCAGGGTTTCATCAGACACCGCATTTATCAAATTATTTAAGCAGGAGGGTGATGTCCTATAAATTTCTATCGTCAATATATATTGGGAAAAGTAATTTGAGCTTTTTGTCAATATTTCTTACCATGTCGTATAGTTCCTTGAAAATCAAATATCGTCATATTTAACCAATATAGACTCTCAAACGATTTGCTTGACATATTGGGCGTATCTTTGTTATTTGACTTCTTTTGGCGCCTTTTTATAGAGAAACACAACTTCGAGTCCCTATTGAGAATTGGAACTAATTAAGTCAGTGATAAGCTGAAAGCGATCAATGATCGACAAGTTATAAGGTAACTTAACACTTTTCCAGCAATCATCGTTAAATAAAACCACTACTAAACCTGGGCAAGTCTGCAACCTTGATGTCGAAGCTCAACTTTTCATTCCATTCAATCACAGACGTCGTTGCTCGCTCAGTCGACTCTAATTGCTCAAGCCTTTTCCCACCACTGTATAAGGCAACGTAAACTTTTACCTAAATGCAGTTTCGTAGGTTTGATATTTGTATCAATACACACGACCTGCTTAATTGACGTTGGAAAATGGAAATTGCTTTTTCAATTGAGATTTTCACCAAGTTTTTCCTGTTCAGATCTTGATCAGAAAGGGCTAGTGATATGATATTGATGTTCAGTCTGTCGTCTATCTGAGAAACACATCTGTAATCAACTGGCTCTGAAATAAATCAATGATCCAAAGTGTTGAATGAGATGATCCTGAAAATTTTCCCACGCTGCGCTCGAACGCGCAAGAGAACGCGTACGATCGATTCTTAATCATAAAATTGCGCGAACATGACGATCAATTTGTCATCGCGCCTTCCACGAAAACATGGGAAGTACAAGATCTTGGCACATGTCCCATATTAGCATCCATTATGGTTCCATTATGATCGATCAATTTACCGTATAGAAGTGGTGAGTCTGGGAACATATCATCAAGGGTGACGGGCGAGGTGGATTCGGGTCTATCTGGGATATCATTCGTACGACATAATTCATCGTACGTACTTAGAACCAGGACAGGAACTGTGTTGTTCCTGATACACGATTGTATGTACTGAGAGAGAAAGAGAGGGTCATCAGATATCTATTTATTTAGAATTCACGAAAAAACAATCTAGAATCCATGGTCTTCTTTTAGAAGTTGAGACCGTTTGTTCTAAATGCGGTTCTTAATTCTAATGAGTCGCAAAATATCATATCTTGAAATAGATTCTTGCATTGTATTGAGGTAAGATGAGGGTATCATCGAAAAAGTAGTCCTCCCTTCCAGACGCTTTGAGTACGTATCTTCCGGAAGTTATTATGTTTTCCAACGCTATCAGAGATTGTAACATCACTCTAACGGTTGTTCGAAATGGGACTGAAATAGGTAAAGCATAGCAATAAAGTAAAATTTGATTATTATAAGTAACAAATTGTAGATTCACTATTAATTGGTCTTTTCATAATCCAAAAAAGGGAAAATTTTATGTTGCTATTAATCACTGGTTCTGCAATACTCATCGGCAGAAAAAAGTTACTTGCGCAGAAAGAAAATTGCCCAGAAAATTCTGCAATTAAATATTCATCGACAAAAAGAAAGTCACTTGCCCAGAAAATTCTTACCCAGGAAATTCTCTGTATTTTCCATTTTCCCAAGCGTAGAACCAATACTGTTCTTGAACGCTGTGTTTACAACTATTGTGTACCTCATCACATTGTACCTGTCCTCGAAGTCGAGGATACACGGCGGAATATCACTTGTGCTGAGCGGATATTTCACCATGAGCAGGGTTTTGTAGTCACTCGAGTCTCGGAACTGATGGAATTAAGGTAGAATTATAAATCAGTATTCAGTACTGAAATCCGTAATAATTGGGGAATTTTCAAATCAAGAGCCCAATTGGAGTTTTTCATGGAGTGTTGTTCGGTGACGCAGTAAATACACAGGTTAACAGGACATGTTTCGCCTTATAGCATAGCCAATTGGAGTGTTGAAGTTCAATAGTTGCAGAGGAAGTGAGCGATTTCAATACAAGAATTTATTTCTTCCGAAATTTCAAGCCCTCAGTTCTGTAATTGATACATATAGTCCCAGTTTCACAAAGTGGAACTCACGTTTTTGCAATTGAGTGCGGTGTTAGCCATGATCTCCCTGAACCACATGACTTCACCTTCGTTCTGTGGCTGTGATATGTCAACTTGGACATTACGACCACACAGCATGAGCAAATCAGCTAGGTGCATCTGTGGGGGAGAGAGGGAGAGAGAGTTCAAGTTACGCAAAGCTGCAAGAGATAAGAGAATTCGTTCATCATGAGTTTCAAATCAGATTGACTCGCTTCATAACCGATCGCACAGCTATGACTCAATGAGATGCATTTCCATACGTGGTAGATAGATGACAAATAGACAATTCGGAAATCACACAGATTAGGTAGACTCTTGCATCTTACAATCGAACATTCTTGTCTTGTGACAATCATATTTTATTGGTTAATAGATCACAATTTCCCTCACCTTCTCCTTTTTTCCGTCCGACTGCGGCTTCTCCACAAGTTTCAACAAATAGTACGACAGTTTGCTCTCAGCTAACGTCATCTTGTCATCATCGTACTTCTCCTGAACCGCCATCATATTGATACCTGACATCAGTCGGTGATTAGAGGAGTTATAGTCTTATTGTGGATCAAGATGCACAATATATCAAAGTGAAAAACTTCAAATTAAGAAAAAAAAACCCACCCTCGAAGCAGTATTTATCCTTCTGCCCAAATTCGATAACATCCCGAATCTTCTCCCAAACTTTATCCTAAAACACAGATATCCGATAAGACTAGAATAGTAATAAAACATATAGATCAAGACGCATTGCTTATAAAGTTTATAGTCATTTTCATGTTTTCATCATAGATGAATTGCGTAAAGCTTTGTAAGTTTGCTGCTGCTGCTAAACACAACCAATACCTTGATTTCTCTGAAGCGGGTTCCGGAATGACACTTTACCGTGAACATCAGCCCGATGGGCTTGGGGAACAAAACGTCGACATCGAAGTATCCGTCGACGTGATTCTGTAACGCACTACTTTCCTCTTTCGACCGATGATTATTGATCATTCCTCATAGGGAGGGTGAATGTTAGTAAAGTCGCGGTTTCAGGCGGGAAAAGGGCGCCTGATAGGCTAGAAATCAAGATCTAATCTACTCAAAATAAGAAATGCTTGGAGAAGAGGATCTTTTTGTTACATAAACAACACATTGAGGTTGTAAAAGTCAAAATTTCGGTGTTAAATAAACTGTCCTGATAATATCAGCAATAAGTCATAATAATATACATATTCTTCCGCGATGAGGTTTAATAAACTTCTTCCGCTTAAAATATAACAAATAAGTTAATGAAATTCATAAAGGAGTTAAATGACTGCAGGAGCAAGACCCACAAACCTCCGCTTCACTCGAATTCGTAACATCACATCTCGCACAAATTCTCGCTGAGAACAAATCAATAACCTTTCCTGAAGTCGGATCGATAAAGATGTGATGAGAGTTTGCGCATTTCACTTCGTATTTCCCAACGGTTGTGATGCTCTTGGTGTCACAAACCGGACAGATGGTGTCAATGTCAGGTTTATTCTGATGTCCGTTTTCCGTTTGGTCATCCAGTTTCTTGAATATTATACCAAACTTTGAAGTCAAATACATTTCCTCTCCCAAACTGCAGTGTTGATCAGTGTATTCTGTTCTTGAGATTTCGTGAAATGGATTGAGCAATATCTTGAATGTAAGAGGGGTATTGAATTCATAGGTTGGAGTCGCGCAAACCGAAATTTCGTACTTGAGTAGCGATGACGGGGAGAATTTAGATGCTACTAAAATATCCTTTCTGTCGCTTCTCTCTTCCCTCACCACTCGCCCATTTGATATATCGACCAGAATACTGTCCCCCGAATCATTACAGAGAAACAAATCATTTCCCACGAATGAAAGGTCGATGATGTAATGAAATGGGTTATCAAGCTTCCAAACAACTGTGGCAGAATCCAAGCTATAACACATGATGCAAGATAAGTTTTGAACAATGATGGCCGTGTCATTGAGCCACAAAACTCTTTCTATAAACTCCAAATCATTGATCTGAAGTGTGGTCTTCTTGACGCAGTTGAGTGTGGGAATGGTGTAGTTTTCTTTACAGCTCAACAATTCAACATCGTTACTAAACTTGAATTTCCAAACAAGGATATCGTTTGAATCATAATCAACCAATGCAAGTGAGTGTTCCAAGTTTTTACAGTCACTTTTTAATGCCATAGTGTGGACTTTCCTCCCATCAAACTCTATCACAGATGCTAAATCAAAGGTAGAATTGTCGCAGCGTTTCAGGATGACAAGCAGCTCCGTGAAAACGATGAAACAGAAGACATATTGACTCTGTTCAAGTTTACAATTATCAGATTCCTCGGACCTTCCATTGACCAAGCCAAAGGCAGGAGCGTTGGATGCTTCATTCAAAGTTTTATCACTGGCTGTTTCCCCAAGTGACGGTGAACCACTAGAACCACCTGCGGTAAGTGTGCTATTTCTGTGACCACTGACCTTTTTATCTTCTTTCCCTGAGTGTTCAGTAATGGCACATTTTCTCAAGATTGAAACCATAGAATCGATGGATTTGGGTAAATATACAGGCTGCAAGGTGTATTTTGAATCTTTCGATGAAAAAGATGAATGACCAACAACTTGATAGGCATCCTTAATCGCTTTTGATAATTTCGGGATTCTGTAGGACGATTTCGAGCTTGATCCACCCTTTGGCAATGCTTTGAAATCATTGGAGAAGTATGTCAAGATCTGTTTGCATGAGGGACACTGGTATTTTGATTCATTTTCTGCCCCATAGTTTACACAGGCTTGGTGTTGCCACTTATCACACTCATCACACTGAACCCACTCTTCACCTGATTCACTGTCTTCAGCTCCACATGGACAGTTGATGTGGTTACCTTTGTGCAAAATACCGTGACTTGATTCACTGTCTGTGTCTTCCTGATCACTCTTTGAGGACATGTCAGAGTCATGCTGTACAGGAGAAGTTATTATTTTCTTAATTGAATCACATGATGCATCTACCTCTTTTGCAACACTCTTTTCAGTCAGCCTCTCTTTACCTTTGGTGGGCTTTTTGTTTGGCTCAGAATTTGGCTTTTCTGCTGAACCACCCTTCTTGATGCAATTATCACAGTGGAAGAAGTCTTGTAACTCTGGGAAATAGTCAACACACTCGACATGTTGCCAAGTTTTGCAGAGGTCACACTGAACCCACTCCTCATCTGCAGAGCTATCTTCTTCATCGGCACCACACACACAGAGGACCTTCTCATCTTCTTCCTCAACCTTTTCTTCATGTTCAATACCATCTTTCCCGTCTAACACATAAGTAACCAACCTCTTTGCACCGGAATCTGAAGTTCTTATGATGTGCTGAACTGAGGGTTTTAGATTTTGCTCCATCTCATCTTCTGAGGAGTGAATTTCTTCAGGAACTTTCTCTGCAATTGAGTCAACTGATTTATGTCGTTTTCTATGATATTTCCTCTTTTTTCTCTGATGAACAAAATGTCCTAACTTATATTTCTTTGGAATAGTTTCATCCATTATGCTGTAAATTTTAGTTGAAACAGTGTTAGATAGAGGGGAGTTATCAGGTTCCTTCTGTTTAGATCCATGAGTCATGTGACAAGAGATGAATCCTGTAAAATTCAGATCCACAAATTCTAGAGATTGGCCTTGCTGTTTACATTTTCTAAGCATTTCTGAGAGATGTTGGCAAAATGGGTTATTCGGATTGAATCTCATTGAGCCCTTGTCATGACTGAAAAGTTTAAATTGTCCATCATTGCGGAGTACCAAAACACTCTCCACTATATCAAAAGATGGAATCCACCAGCATCTTTTTGGAGATTTAGGTCCAGGATCTGGTTTCCTACTTTGAAAAAGGGAATCTCCTTCTTCATGAAGTTCGATAAAGTTAATTCCTTTATTCTTTTCATTGGGTAATCCAATAAAAGTGAGTTGTATGTCTGACAGCACTAAGACATTCCCATCAGTGTTAATAACAATATCCAGTAGAGAACCAGTCAAAGCCAATTCTTCAGAAGACATGAGCAGAAACTGTAATGCTACATCAATAAATCATAACTAATAATAATAATAAATTGATATTTACTGGATTAGTAGAAAAATCTCATAGATTAGTAGAAAAATTGATATTTAAAAACACTGCTTTTAAGACAAGCTTATACTCAGCAGTGTCCAGCCAGGTAGAAGCCTAAAAAGCGAGAGAAAACAGTGATCACACAAATTCCAAGTGCCTTCCATAAGAATCAATACTTTATCAAGCCCAGACAGCAGGTGCTCAAATCAAAAAGTAAAATGCTAGGTTGATATAATGGAAGCGCTAACCGCAGAAATTCATTTCGTCAGTTTGATTGTATTTGGTGTGGAGAGATTGAGAAGAAAAGATTTCAGGAGTTTTTTGAATAAGTCAGTATTAGAGGCAGTCGTGATGTGAGGTGGTAGGTTGTTGAAGATCTTGGGTCCAATGAATGATAAGCTTTTCTGACCGAATCTTGTGCTCATAAACTTACACATCAATCAACACTACACATCAATCAACACTACTACACATCAATCAACACTACTTAATGACACTACTTATTACAATCAAATTTGAGATGCAAAGGCCACTCTTTTAGGTGATACTGAGGAAGAGGCTATAATGTCCTGAACTGTCAGTAGATTTGTGGTGAAAGTGTGTGGGTTTGATTCCATTGGCTTTGTCTCACAGCATACAATGTTCAATCATCTGAAACATCAATAGCTCATATATGAAAACCTTGTGAACATCAAGTTTCAATTCCTATTCCTCATGATATACAAAAGAAAATGACTGACGAAGACAACAAATTAATGACTGCGACCTCACCTATTATCTCTTTCTTTTTGATGTGGCTTGCCTATGGCTGATAGTCCTGTCATCAGTAAAACTGTCAAATAACCTAATTTAACAGAACGATAATAAAGCTACAAAAGTTTCTACAAAAGTTGAAAACCAAAAACAAACACCAAGGCTGCATTGGTTTTTGGTTTTCAACTTGGTCCAAGGCATTCAATGAAGGCGCGCAAAGAACATGTCAAGTTAACATCAATTATGAGCAACAATTAATGAGCAACAATTAATGAGCAACGATTAATCGCCTGGCTTGTCTGATTTTATCTGACCTCTGTTTATTTCTCGCGCGCGGCGCGCGCGCCTTCATTGAAGGTCTTCATTGAAAGTTAAGCCTAGCCGCTAATCCCGGTTGTCAAAATAAAACTGCAAGCGTGAGTAGCGCGCGCAAAACTAGGGTTTATCTGCTGCATCGACAGGTTTCGGCCTTCAATGAAGGCCCGCGGGCGCCGCGCAATAGAAACAGTGGACAAATAAATGAATAATCAGCATATCAGGCAACGACAGGCAAAAAACAGCGATCAACAACATTATCATGATTAATTTGTAGCAACTACAAACTAGACATATGTCCTGGTTTTAGATTTGTATTTCAACATCCACTTTCCATTTGAATAGATGACATCATCTTAATCATGTTATGTTCTACCTTGCACCTACTTTGAATAAGTTTCATTATGATGGCTATTAGCTCCCTAAGCTGTTTAACTACATAGATATGACTCAAGTCATATCTGAATTGCCCCTTTCTGCTATAAATTACCAATTATGTTGCTTGGATATTAGGTGATTTTGAGCTGCTTTTAAGTGGCACCATATATATGTTTATTGACATTAATCTTTGCCCTGAAATGACATATATTCAGGAATCAAGCCCAACAATGACTGCTGAAGAGAGGAGAGAAAGGGCCCTTGTTGAGTATAGGAAGAAATTGATGGAACATAAGGAGATTGATGCCAAACTAAAAAAGATGAGAGAGGAACTCAAAGATCTGCAAAAAGATTTTGACAAATCAGAAAATGATTTGAAGGCTTTACAAAGTGTTGGGCAAATTGTTGGAGAAATGCTCAAGCAGCTCAGTGAAGAGAAGTTTATTGTGAAAGCATCAAATGGTCCAAGATATGTTGTTGGATGCAGAAGACAGATCGACAAATCTAAACTGGTACCCAGCACTAGGGTTGCATTAGATATGACAACTCTGACAATCATGAGATGTTTGCCTCGTGAAGTTGACCCACTTGTTTACAAGATGAGTCATGAAGATCCAGGGGATGTCAAGTACTCTTCTGTTGGTGGACTGAGTGAGCAGATCAGACAGTTAAGAGAAGTGATTGAACTACCTTTGGTTAACCCAGAGCTATTCCATCGTGTGGGAATCACCCCTCCGAAGGGTTGTTTGCTGTATGGACCACCAGGAACAGGGAAGACCTTGCTGGCCAGAGCAGTTGCATCTCAGCTGGAAACAAACTTCCTTAAGATTGTTTCAAGTGCGATTGTTGACAAGTATATTGGAGAAAGTGCAAGACTGATTCGTGAGATGTTTAATTATGCACGTGACCATGAGCCATGCATTATCTTCATGGATGAAATTGATGCCATAGGAGGAAGAAGATTTAGTGAAGGTACCAGTGCTGATCGTGAGATCCAAAGAACACTCATGGAACTGCTAAACCAGATGGATGGTTTTGATTCTTTGGGAAAAGTGAAGATAATCATGGCCACAAATAGACCGGACACACTTGATCCTGCCCTACTGAGACCTGGTCGACTTGATAGAAAGATTGAGATTCCTCTTCCAAATGAGCTGTCCCGCATGGATATCCTCAAGATCCACTCCTCAAAAATAACCAAGCATGGAGAAATTGATTATGAGGCTGTGGTGAAGCTTTCTGATGGATTCAATGGAGCGGATTTGAGGAATGTATGCACTGAAGCTGGTATGTTTGCTATTCGAGCTGAACGTGACTATGTTATCCAAGAAGATTTTATGAAGGCTGTAAGGAAAGTTTCTGATACCAAGAAGCTCGAGTCAAAGCTAGACTACAAACCAATCTAATCTATTTTGTTTGATGATTGTACATGCAGCCTTATATTAGTTCTCTAAGTACATTTCATCAAGCCTTGTAATCTGCTGTACTGAAATGCCCAAATATCATTTTCTATTACTATGCCCTATTGACTGTGAATGCTATTTCGGACTTCATGAAATTAGCATATCCAATTGAAATATACCTCTCCTTTTGACCAGACGAAATCGTTTAACAATTTGAGCTTCATTTAGCAATCATGAACATATTTAGCTCACTTCTCCTTGGCTTACTATGTTTGTCTTGTACATCTCTGGCAAGAATCCATCAAATTGGAATAGAATCAGATCACAGGGAAATGATTCCTTTGATCGACTTTGGCTTGACAAAAAAGGGGTTCATTGACATCAATTTATCTGTGCTACAAATCAATGACAACCAAGACGCAACTTATGGTAAGACAACTTTTTTACACAATTGAGAGTAACTGATATTTCTCAAATCATCGATATGAACTAACAATCTCTTCCTGATCCACCATGTCTAAACAGGTCTGGTTATTGAGTGTTCTCGTACGATGCTGGCATCGCAGTACACTTTGAATCATATCAACGTGTGTCGACCAGAATCTATTGCCTTCTACGACAAACATCCGAAGCTAATCAACATGGTTACTACATAGTTCCAATAATCTCTCACTAACTGGATGGTATAAAATTAATTGTGAGATGAATTTCTTGCGCAGGAATTGAAGAGAGACGCAGAGAGCACCGATTCCCACTTTGATCCAAGTGACATGCACGACTATGGTGCCGAGAATTGGGACATATCGACCTTGATCTTCAGCGACTTTCTGTGAGTCATTTGAATACATATCATATCCTCAATGCCTTTCATAGTACATTCCATATCCTTCTATACATTGGAAACATTTTACGTGCTTCCTTGCATTGAAATCATTCTGTATCAACTATAATTTCATACATTTCATATCTTCGCCTCCGAAGTCTGATCTAGATCATAGATGATTGGTGAGGTGATTAGATGCATAATCGTGGATATCCCATATCAGGAATGAAGGAAAGGAGTCGACTGATGGCGAAATCCTAGCAAGTTACTCACCTGCAAACAAGACTTACTCAGCTCACTTTCAAATGCAGGTTCAAATGATACGATGAACTGTTTGTGATTCTCGTTATTTATCTATTTATAATGTAGATTATATCAAAATTATGGGAAGAATTTCGCAAAACAGTGCTCGACTTCGTTGGAAGGAGCAATATTATGAAAAGTTGGAAAACTAGTTCTTGTCATTATTGCTTCCATAATGTAGATTGTAGAAGTAGATTTTAGAGGGTTGCGAATGACATGTCATGATCATTCATTCCTTACTTCAGACTGGACCAAAGAATGAAGGACAGTATACAGTGTACTTTTATCGGTGCCCAAAAGAGGCTACAACGTTTAGAACTAGCGTTAACTACAAATTCGAGGCGACCATCGTTGCTGTAAGACATGAACTTCAATCATGATTATTATTCTGCAAAAATGAATAAGGTACTCAATGAAAGTAAGGGAAGAATTCGGGAAAATTGGGGTTAGAAATGTAAGAATCGTTAACACATCAATTCCTATCCATCCCTCGTGTCCCCCTAGAGGAATGGCTACTCGTATCTATCGGCTGGGGAGAAGTGTTACCCCTTCCTATACACAGCAGTTGGTCTGGTATACTTTGTCTTGGCATGGGTCTGGCTCAGGGTGATGCTCCATCATTCTGACAACCTGTTCAAGGTAAAAAACCCTTTCCAGAAAAACCCTTTCCAGAGTTTCTTGATAATTCGATAATCCACCGAGTTATTATCCACGATTCGACTCATATCTAACTATTACCATAAAAATGTCGTTTTAATGATTCCATCTGAATTCATCCCTCAAGATTCACTATCTAATGGGAGCACTAGTATTTGCCAAGTTTCTGGCGTGTATTCTGCACGCGGTGGATTACTACTTCATCGGATCCCGTGGCACTCCTGACGAAGCATGGGCAGTTTTGTGGTGAGTGTTACTGTGGGAGTTCCGGAGATTGAAATGGGGATTTATGAAGCAGGTTTTTCGAGAGTATTGCGTACAACACTGGACCAATATTTCAGAAAATGAGCGGTATCCCATTTTCTCACAATCACAATTCCCCCTCCCCATAGGTACATCATTCATCTGGTCCGTGGTCTTCTCCTCTTCATCTCACTAGCTCTAATCGGCATGGGCTTCGCCTTCGTGAAACACGTGCTCTCGTCCAATGAGAAGCTAGTCCTCATGACAGTGGTCCCACTCCAGGTTTGTATAATACTAGCATGTCACTATAACCTCATAATATGTACTCGGGTTATCGCTTGAGAACTCACGTCTATTATTTGGATATAGGTAAGTGTTAAAGTAGAGTAAGACCAAACTAACCAATAATTATACTGACCATGTTTTTATTACGTAATCACTGCTGACATGTCGTCAAATTCTTTTCATTACCTCCATTTTTGACTACACTACCAAAAAAAGAACACAAGAATATATCATATAATGATACTATCATCACTCCTTCTCTCTGTTTCAGATTCTTGCTAATGTCGCGTACATCATCATTGATAGTAGCGAGGAAGCGGACCTCAATTACGGAACATGGAAGAAAATTCTTATTTTTGTCGGTGAGAATTCCGTTTTTTCGGTCTCGAATGGATCATGATATTAGGGAACAAGTGCAACGGCTGACATGAGGCACTGGGGAGCCTTACCACTCCCTTTTGGTGTTTATTTGCACATGTTTCACAATGGTGCCTGATATGGGAACTATCAGATAACTCTCACACTTCCCCCTCAGATTTGCTGTGTTGTGGAGCTATCATTTTCCCCGTGATGTGGTCTATTTCACATCTCCAAAAAGCAACAGAGGTAAAGAACATTTTTCTCAATCACCGGAGATGCAATGTATTATCAAATGTCCATTGGACATTGTCCACAAATTGTTACCTTCTCGTATCATCAATCATCATTACTCATTACTTAACTCATTACTTTACTCATTACTGCCCTTCAGAGGTCAGATAACAAGACGTCACTGATCCTGTCCCAGTTGAAACTGTTCAGACATTTCTACACTCTCATTGTAGTCTACATCTACATCACTAGAATAGCTCTGCAAGTCTTGGAGGTACACAGTCGTAACCAGATCATGAAAATGGTCAGAGAAAGCATTACAATTCCCCCTCTTTTGCGCAGCTTCATTATAATGCCATGAAAAATGAAACTGACACTGCGTATTCATATACCCCCTTCCTTGGATCAATTCCAAAGATGGCTGTAATATTAACGGACACTCCCTCACTTCACAGACACTCCCTCACTTCACAGACACTCCCTCACTTCACAGACACTCCCTCACTCCATATTGAAGTGCTATTGAAACAGGGGACACTGAGTGAGCCTATAGTTACCAACTGGACTATATAGCTAAGGGACAATATCTCCCAGGCCATGGTCTGACTATTTTTGAACGTCTACCAATTTAGAACGTCACCTAATTGTACTCTCACATGGTACTCTCTCTCTCCTGCAGGTGGTCCTCCCATTCCAGTACACCTGGTTAAGTGGTTTCCTCGATGAGATCACTACTATTGCCCTCTTCCTTGTAACTGGTCAGTGTGACAGTAATTAGGGTATCGAAATACAATTTCAAGAGGCATATATCATACTTATTGTGTTTTTCCAATATTAAGTCGATTTTATTGTCTACTGTAAAACAATGATACAACATATTGGAAACTAATTATCCTTTGGGTTTAATTATCATCAAAATTTAGCGAAATGATAAGTATGAAATTTTGCCTCAGGCTGGAAATTCCGCCCATACGTTTCAAATCCGTACTACAAGATCGTGAATGAAGACGAGGACGAATTAGAAATGGAGCACGTCATGGTCGAAAGTGATACGTTACGGAACAGAACATTCGCAGAACAGAGCGATGAGGGTAGCGCGTGATCTGCACTCCTCACGCGTATGGTTCGCTCTTCTCACGCGTGATGTTGTTGCTAGGATACCCGTGATTCTCACGTGACGTCATTGCACGCAGCATGCGTGAGTCCAATACGTGACAAGTAACGAATGACGCGGCGCTTCTTGAGTAATTTGAAACAGTGGAAGTTTAATGTTGAAGATGTTGATAGTTACAGTTTCCCAAATTTGATAAGATTTAATTGACATTGACATGATAAGCACAGGTGATTACCTCCAAGTCCGAATGAAACTTACTCTGAGAAAGTAGCAGTAATCATACTCTTCGTAGAATTCAATGTTTTTGTGAGTCACTTTGCGCTGAAGTAAATGGCTTTCTTTTGCAACTTTTTGTCATGTGTATTGAGTAGGTTGGACCACTTATCTTGTAAAAATGACTGGAGCCGTATTTTGCATAATCGAGCAAATTTGTACAGATGCATTGAATTGATATTTGAAAGTAAGTCTTCATTCTAATTCGTTTCCTTTTATTATTTGAGATAAAAGAATAATTTGGTTGATTTTAATCAGCATGTCGTTGTAGCTAAAAAAAGATTTAAATTACTCTATGTTATGTTACCTACTGTGTGATTGCGTATGACTTCTATTCATTATGATAACATGTGAAGATCAGAGTATTGAACTAATTTGGTTGACAAGATTCAACCTGATGGTGTAACAAGAACTCATAAATATAGTGATGTAAGAGTGGAGTGGTGTAACGAATAGTGGGGTGTCGAGAAAAGTGTGGTGTCGACTGTCGAGAGACGTGTGGTGTCAAGAGACTTGAGTGGTGTCAATAGGAGAGATGTACTGAGAGTCAGATTAACACCATAACCTCTCTTTCCTAACTAGGCATGGCACTAGATCAGAGTATGAACAAGGAGGAAGCAGATACAGGGCTCGATAACACAACCAAGGTTGGTCACAACAATTTGCAAAATGTGGCCTCTTATTTTCGAAGTTTGAGTGTCTTATGGACCAAAATCTTATGCACCAAAATCTATGGTTCACTGACCTTAATGAACGAATCTTATCAATTTAATGGGATACATAATTTGATCTGATGCTGAATTAATATTGGATATTATATCCTCCAAAAACTGTGCAGGAAATCGACAGATCAGAATCGTTGACATGGAAACAGAAGTTGACACCTGCTAATCCCATCGGGTTTACCATTTCCAGTGTCCTGTGCTTGACAGCTATCCTTGTTTTCTTCCTTGCCATTCCATGCCCTGAGTAGTGGGAGATAGAGGCCACGTGATTAGCATGGGTACTGTCACGTGATCGCATTATGAGATCACGTGACACAAGTAACAGCGTTACCACATTGTTGCTCTTGTGACAAATATTTTATACGCCGTTTTTATTTGACTTATGATCTGCGATAGGCACTTTTTAACATCAAAATCAGTATTTTATTCATTTTTTATTAGAGGGATTTATGCATTCAATCAGATAAAAGATAAAACAGAACAGTCGAACTCTAAAAGCTTTTATACATTTTTATTGATTATGTACTATATTTTGCTAAAACATATATCGGGGATTCATTTCAAAAACACTAAACCCATTGTATTCATATGGAAACAGTTTTATACAAACTGCTTTGTTTCATTTGTTGCTGTATCCTGATGCAAAATATCTGATCTCTGATCAATCTGAAAAGTTCGTTTATTCATTAAAATGAGCTTGTAAAGAAGTACCTTTGCGTTTAGGCATGATCGAATGATAAGCAGCCGAGCACTATTATCGCGACTTGTTAGACATCAAATAACTTTGCAGCGCAAAGCATTCATCTGTCGACCTCTGTCCATCAGTCATATAAGAAGTGAGTGTATCTGTGTGTATGTCCGAGAAGCACTAAGCAGGCTGCAGCTATTTGTTAATTATAGTAACCGCAATTTGCAATTGCGTTTCGAAATATTCGAATCCAAAGGGACATGTATAGTGTTCAACCATACAATATGTTCTTTGCTAACGATGCCTATAATTTGATTGTTTACACGTTATCGTTCTGACATCTCTCCTGACATCTCTGTCAATCTCTGACATGCCGATCTCTCAGCTATGTCTGAGGGTGGCGCTCAGTTGAGTAAGAGTGCAGCTAAGAAGCTCGCTGCAAAGCAGGCTAAGGAAGCCAAGAAAGCCGAAGTTCAAGCTAGGTACATTATTATCTATTAGAAGTTTATATAATGGAGCTTATCAACAATTGCATTAATACATAGTCGGCATTTTTACTTGGATTTGATTTTTATTTCTAAAAATGTGACGTATAATACGATCTATCTTGACGTCGCTACAACATTTCTTGAGTCTTGACAGGACTGTCAATGGCTGTAACATTGACACCCTCCCACTCAACATGACAGTATGACACCGCTTCCCGCCAGGTTACAGGCCGAGGCCGATGCCCGCGACGCTGATGACTACAGCAAGGACCGATACTGTAAAGAGGAAACGTGCAACAGTAAACAGAAGTCGGGAAGGAAGTGGACTGAGGTAGAGTTTAATTGAAATACCTATGAAACAAAATCTATCATTATGTCAGTCTACCTAGACCTCGATGGAGGATCATTAAGCTCTTACTTTTATTTTTACTTTCGAATCGTAACCATCATTGAATTGGTATTCACCATGTGTCACCACGTGTCACCATGTGTCACCTCCCTCTCCACGTGTCACCTACCTCGCCCCCCTCTAACCAGGTGGAAGAGCTGAGTAAGGAGGATGTCGGGAATGAGGTGCTGATCCGAGGTAGAGTGCACCTCAGTAGAGTGACCGGCAAACAGTGTTTCATCAAACTCCGGCATCGGTACTTCTCCGTACAGGTTATAATTGGGATAATTGCTGTGATGACGTCATTGTTGTGTTATGATGACGTAATATTGTGTAATGATGACGTTATATTGTGTAATGATGACGTTATATTGTAGAATGATGACGTCATGATAGAAAGATCATTGCTGTTAGTTGATTTATAGACCATTGTGAAGTGAGATCAGTTGAAAACCAGAGCTGTTATATTATTCGAGAAGCGATGCCATGATCTCTCTCCTGATTATTGATCATCAAATTTTCATTTTTTCTCCTTTTTTCTCCTTTTTTTACTCCTTTTCTAGTACATGACTCTTGTTCTAGGTTGTATACGTAGTGGATGATAAGATCAGCAAACAGATGGTCAAGTTTATTGGAGCGTGTCCCAAAGAGAGTATAGTTGACATTGAGGGAACCGTGGTCATCCCTGAGACCCCGATCGAGAGTTGCTCTCAGAAAAATCTGGAAATTCAAGGTAATACAATGAGAAATTCTGTATTGGGCTCAAAAACGATACCAATTCCTTTGTTACAAGCTCTGGATTTATTTATTCAGTTATAGTTTTTGCCAAGATCAGAGGAAAAACAGAATTTAATCATTCCCTACTTGAAATGCCATTTATGTCAAGTTTTCTTCGATGCCTGTCTATTTTTCGTCCATTTCCATCCACCGCAGGTCTGACATTCAGAGTGATCTCTGAGGCGGCTCCCCAGCTCCCACTGCAAATTGACGATGCCACTCGGCCAGTGCAGGACGATGGCCCAGTAGTGAACCAGGACACACGACTTAACAACAGAATACTCGGTAATTATAATTAGAGGCGGTGCCTTCATTTCGTATTATATTATATTATCATTTCGTGTTATAGCTGCGGTTATCTAACTTGAAGTGGTAATGTTTGATTATTTAATCTGAAGCAAACTCCGGTATCTCGAATTATTTCAGATCTCCGAACCCCGACAAATCAGGCGATATTCCGTATTGGACATGGCGTGGTGGCTCTCTTTAGAGACTATTTGTCAAGTGTGGGTTTCACCGAGATTCACACGCCCAAAATCATCTCGGCGGCATCAGAGGGCGGCGCTAATGTCTTCAAGGTGGGTTGGAGGGAAGGGAGGTAAAGGGTGAAAGGTGGGACAGGGTGAGAAGTGAGTGAGGAAAGGGAAAAGTGGGTTGATAAAGGGAATAGGGGATGTGGGGGAAAAGTAGGCCAGAGGATAAAGTGTGGGTAAATTCAGTAATGATTGTGATTGGCATGATTGCAATTGGAAGTGAAATTAAACTTTGAGTTCATGATTGGCACGGTTTAATTGGAGAGCGGGCACACATTTTCTATCACGTGACAGCGCATGACCAATGCAACAACCAATGAAAATTGAGAAAAGTCGTCATGGTATCGAAATCATGTTTGACCCCTTCCCAAAAACTGTTTATTCATAACTAACTTCGTAACTTCGCCCACAGGTAACCTATTTCAAGGGTAACGCGTATCTAGCCCAATCTCCACAATTGTACAAACAGATGGCAGTGTGTGCAGATATTGAACGTGTTTTCACGGTAAGTAGATGTAGAATATATGGAACAGATTTTTCGCAATACTTTCACATCATTGTTGTAGAGCTAAGAAGCTGAACTTATTAAATTACCACGGTCAAACAATGAAGTTTAAAAACAAAATGACGAATGAAAACCAAAAGAAGTAGAAGAAGAAAAGTAGAAAAGTAGAAAGACGAAGAATTAGAAAAAATGAAAATAAGACAATCTCTTCCGAATTTCCTCGCACCGCAATAACAATTCCCTCTCCTACAGGTAGGCGGCGTGTTCAGGGCGGAGGACAGTAACACTCATCGTCACCTCTGTGAGTTCGTGGGACTAGATCTTGAGATGGCGTTCAAGGAACACTATCACGAGGTAATTGTCGGGTAATTGATGATTATCGGGTCATTATCGGGTCATTATCGAGTAATAATTATAGGTTATTATAGACTTTCAACTTCTGTGACAGAGTGGTCTGTACGGAATCCAACGGTTTCGACTCCTTGTGTAACATGCCGTACAGCAAGGATCTCCACCGTGTTCGCCAGGCTAGGTACATAACTTCTCTGTCAAGACCAAAGTCGACTTTACATGTCCCGTTGGATTGAAATGTT
Source organism: Beroe ovata (assembly GCA_946803715.1). Lineage (NCBI taxonomy): Eukaryota > Metazoa > Ctenophora > Nuda > Beroida > Beroidae > Beroe > Beroe ovata. The sequence continues at coordinate 81,425 of CAMPET010000233.1, read as the reverse complement.
TCCTTGTGTTTGACAACGGGTGCCTACACAGTACTCCATTACAACGAGTAGATGTATTTAGTCTTCATGTGAGAGACGAGGTGGAAGAACCGACCATCAAAGACAATCTAATTTCTTCTGATTGGCACTGTAAGATGATGCTCGCCCCGTTGTTTGACTTTCGTTCCAAGTCGCATAGTGTATAATATGTTGACAAAATGCCGCATCTAACCGTGAGTCAAAAAATACACGCAGATAAGATTCAACGAGTCAAGATTATATGCGCAATCATTGATCCAATCAGCATGTGCATTGTTCTTAATAAGTGACGAAGAACTTATTAAAAAGCAACTTAGTCAAAGCACCATCATCACAAATGAGCTCCCAGTTCACTATTACAGCAGTAGCACGTGTCCATTATGGGAAAGATTTTATCACGCCTCAATGCTCCTCGACCATTTCAAAATCGAAACCTATTGGACTAACTTTGCTATTCATCTTTTTGATTTTTGTGAAATCAATCTTGATTATCTGTCCAAATGCCCTGAAATGCTTTTTCAGGTTTGCCTCCAGGATAAGTATTGGGTTTAGGATTGAATTGAGGGGCAGAATGATGATGCTGAAAATTGAGTGCCAGCTTGCGGTACTGAGAACTTCGAAAATATGGATCAGCCAAACCCCGAAAAACGGAACCCAAGAAAGGATATCAGTGAAAATGAGAATGGATATGTTCCGTTGGATTTTCTTATTGCGATCCACCAGGGCTTGGTTATTCCTTCCCGCCAGGTTAATGCTCTTCTTGGTCATTACATGGATTGTACCGTAGCAAATAGCAATGGTGGAGACACAAAGCGTGTTGGAGATGAGGACACCACTCGATATCCAGATTTGAGGGTTATCAATTCTGACGAAATAGTTGAAGAGGCAGAGTCCATTGCTGCCATAGAAACCGATCCTATCCCCCCTCACTACTCTATTGACAAACATGCTGTCTATGAATTTGTCCACATAGTGCCAGGGTAAGTTGACTGCAGAGAACCGGCCGTAGTAAGCCTTGATTATCTTTACCAAGCTAGGCTTGTCCAGTCCCCCAACAAACAGTGGGTTGTCATCAAACTTGACAGTTTGGACGAAGTATGACTCCAGTACTTGCAGAGTGGGCAGCACAGCCACGATAATAGCAAGGAGATAGGTGCAACAGACCCCACATATCAGGGATGTTTTCTGCTTGTGTGACAGTCCCTCCCGAGGAATATTCATGGATCTGAGACCCAAAGCTCTGAGCACACTCAGGATGGTCATGGAGTAGAGCGAAACGAGAGATCCCATGGTCGATATGACCCCTAGAAATGTGCACATGTCATTGGTTACCCACTGTAACTGTGTTTTGCATGTGCTAGTATTGATGAGCTCATCAGAAACTGCCACTAGGAGGATGAATATTCCCTGCAGGAGATCTCCTGAAGAAACCACAAGGACAAATGATTCGTTTACCATGGCAACAGCTGTCTTCAGTGTCCTGAACTTNTTACTCCTTTGTAAATCACACCAATGTTCAGAGTTGTTGCTGTGAGCCCCAGCAGGAAGGCAACAATGAAAATACCCCTACTTTGGAATATCTTAACTTGGTTATCACAATCATTATTGCACTCATCGCTGTAGTCCAGACAGTCAAAAACACCGTCACACATCTTCTCAATGGGGATATACTCCCCAGAATCCAAACATCTGAAGTTGTTAGAGCATCCAGCCTCATCTGAGGAGTCACCACAATCCTCAATCAGATTACACACCTTATCATACGCTATACACTGACCGTTCTTACATCCAAACACATTTTGTACCAGTGTGCCGTCAGATTCCCTGAATGCTACCGTCAACCTGCCAGCCTCGGTAATCGTGTAAAACTGGAACATATTGGCAATGTTCCTGCACGCTGTATGAGGAATGTGAGTCAGTGGACACAAACAATTCAGTGCATCACTGGAGTGCTCTGTACAAACGAGGTACACATATAACTCCCCAAATATACTCTGACAGCTCACTCGTCGGGAGTATTGCCGACTCAGGAGGATAATCTGATCCGCCACCCCGTAGATGCGCGGTACTTTGGTGAGAGCAACCTCACTGCATGCTCCCGCCAGGTGTTCCAGACTGCCTAACCCAGGGTAGCAGTAGCCTGTTCTCTTCCTAGCTGCGAACCTCTCCACACTACTATAGATCTCATAGTCCCGTCTAGATTTGGCACACAGGGCTCTGTCACAGTTAGTGTAGCCTGTGCAAACTCTGCCAATTGCTAGACTGTTGTCAGATTGGGGACACTTGAGGAGCGTGGTGTTGACACAGGACACGTGTTTTCTAAAGGAGTAAATGACCTCATCCCCGGTTCCACAGACCCTAGACCAGCTGTCTGCGTCCTCATCCTGCCCACCGATACAGTCCTCCGTCCCATCCAATATCCAGGAGGAGGGAATAGCTCCAGCCGCATCATCGTGTCCCACATTTGACAACCTCCGCATGCATTCTGCACCAGGTGACGTCATTGACCGGCATTCCTGTCCCTCCTCATCACTCTCATGTGGACAGTCTGCCTCGCCGTCGCACATTCTGTGTTTGTGTATCACGCAGTGTTTGGTTATCGACACGCAACTGCTGTCTATAGCATCGTCACAAAGGTTTAGTCCCTTACAAAGAACATGCTCGGAAATCTTGGTAGAATAGCCCGAGACATTGCATGTCAGGGGACTTGGCCCTGTACAGTTCATCTGGTCCCGGTAATCTTTGCAGATCGCCTCCGGCCAGTTTGGAGAATTTTTGTCGGGGATACTGCACTTGTTTCGCTCGTGCAGCATGCGGAAACCTTCGGAGAAAAAAGATTTTCCACTGAGACAGGTATCATTCCGGTCGCAACCCTTCTCGTCCTGACCAAATATGCAATCTCTTCTCCCATCGCATATCCGCTTCGGTCCCACAAACTCAATGTAGCCCGTGGCACACAGTTTGGAAACGTGGTATGATGCTACCTTGCATATCATTCCGAATACCAGGGTAGAGTTCACACCGCATCTCGCTTCATCGAAACAGTTTGGACAATCACATACCCCGTCACACACATTCGCCATAGCGAGTTTAGCGATCATTGTTGTGGAAGTTGCTTCTGTGCACGGAGCACAGTAGAAACTCTTTGCATCGTCACCCTCACACGACCCCTCGTCCACAGCTGTGCTGCTCGTACTGTTTACCGAGTTGAGACACTGTGGCACACCGTCACACCGGTAATAACTGAACAGCTGCATGAAGTTGACCACCCTCGAGTGAGACACATCATGCACGTGGAAGTTTTTGAATTTCAATTCGCAGAGCACTTCCCCACACACCGGATCTGCAGCATTGCTTGCGGCATCATGATCAGTGTCACGTGATGAACACTCAATATGACCACACGACTGATAAAACGTGTCATCACCCGGACACAGCGTTGAGAACTCCTGAATTCGGCATTGGAGTCGGGCTACCCTGTAGTAGTGATCGGTGAACGGGCATTTGTAGTACATTTCATTTGTACCGTTTACGGAGCACTGCTCCTTCAGATACCCTCTGATTATTATGAAGGAGCAGTTTGTTGATGTGTCAGCTCCCACTGGGGAGGAGGTTACTCTTCCCTCCGGATCCCCTCTGTACACTAGAATTGTTTTGTGGTTCTCAGTCAGGAAACTTGAGAATACAGTTCCAATTAGGATAACGAGAAGAAGTGATGTTTCGATGATTGGTAGCATACTCATTGTCAACAAACCCCTGAAATTGAAGCGACCATCAAAAAATTTGGATCTGACTCCGACCAAAAGTTTATTTTGACCTGTGCTACTGAGCACAAGGAAACTGCGCTTGTGTTATATTATAGGACATTGTTTTAGGTCATTGACTGCTTCAAAGCACGTGCCCCAAAACTGCCCCCTTCCAGTCCCGTTTGTGCTCTGTAAAGTGTCCACTTTAAGTGCTTCCCAAGTGCCCTCTTTCACATGATATCGCAAACACGTGTTGGTTTTAGCTCTATAGCGAACGCCGAGCAGATTAAGAATTCAAAAATCGAAATCCTTTGGTTAAACTTAACCATTAAATTAAATCAAAATCCGCAACTTAGAAACTGAAAGAAAATGAAATTGAAAAACAGATGAAATTCTGCTTATGTCTGTCGGTTTGAGCTCAGTAGATCATCATCAAGTGATGCACTTAATAGACGAACTTTTTATTTTTATAGTCAGATACCTCGTGAAAACTGCAATGAATATAATTATATCTTTACGTCTATTGATGTGCGTTGGAGGAGTCACGTGAAATTAGATGATCTATTTGATAGATGAAAATTGTTGTGCTTCTGAGCTCATCATCTGCCCTAATTGAAAATAACAACTATAATTATGAAACGAAATTTTCTGAATGTGAACTAAGCGCCAATGAAAGAAAAATAAAAAAAATGAAAGAAAAATAAGAAAAGGAGAGAGAGAAGCTGCAACAGCATGTGAGCTTCCATGAGTCAGCTGACTCTGAATCTGAGCGTGAAAAATATTAAATTGAAAAGAATCACATGATTGCAAACGAACAAAGTTTGAATTAAATTTCACTCATTCAGAGAGTAAAAATTACTTGAAGTTTCAGCGAGTTGTCGCAGTGAGTGTAAATTGAGAGTGATTGAGAAGTATACTTGTAGGGAGGGTTTAAACTGGATCAGGCGCAGACTGTGAAATGGATGGTGTGGAATTTGCGAGTTTGAAGTTCGGAAAAACAATTTTCAAATTTACCAAATAAGAGGCCGAGTTTTATAACATGACCACTAAATTCATTTTCAAACATTGAACACCTCACTGATACATCCACTCTGTTATGCAGTGAAATCATGCAGTGAAAACTTATCTAATAGAATCATAGCGAAATGTGAAATAGGACTATAGGAGTGAATATATGAGTCTTTTAGCTTAAGAAAATTGTGGTCTCTATTTCAGGCGTTGGATGTCATTGGTGAAATGTTCATTAACATGTTCAAAGGTCTCCAGAAGCAGTATGCTACTGAGATTGAAACTGTTAACAAGCAGTACCCTGCTGAACCCTTCAAATTCATCGAACCAGGTAATTGTTACATTTCCTATAACTATAGTCGGAACTATCACGACATCATTTCTGGAAGTATTCGAACCATATTAAATTACTAATCCTCCTTTTTTCATCTCACATTTTGTTCGATATTCTCAATCCCACTCTCTCCAGCTCTCCGCTTGGAATGGCCCGAGGCTATCCAAATGCTCCGTGACGCGGGAGTGGAAATTGGTGATTTCGAGGATCTGAGCACTCCGCAGGAGAAATTCCTGGGAAAGCTGGTGAAGGCAAAGTACGATACAGATTTCTATATCCTGGATAAGTTCCCCCTGGAGATACGACCATTCTACACGATGCCGTGCCCTCACGATCCACTGTGAGTATTGTGGAGAAAATATGACACTCTCATGGCATTATGTTCTTTGATGACACCACTTTCTTTTGACACCCATATCCCATTTCACCACTCTTATCACTTATGACAATACCTTCTCACATATGACACCCCTCTCTAAGAACACCACTCTTATTCCACCACAGTTATGACACGGTCTCTCTCTCTCTTACGACGCCAATCTCTTATGACACCACGTTCTCCCACATGCTCTTATGACACCAATCTCTTATGACACCACTTACCACTCTCTGATCACCACCACTGCAGGTACAGCAACAGTTATGACATATTCATGAGGGGAGAGGAGATCATGTCGGGAGCACAGCGTATCCATGACCCAGGTCTCTTGGAAGAACGAGCCAAAGTTCACAAGATAGATTTGGAAACGATCAGATCTTACATCGACTCCTTCAAGTTAGTTGAGAAAAAGTGCGACTATTTATAAAAGTGTAACTATTCATGATAGTGGAACTATAAATAGTTCGAATAACTTTCGTTTTGTGTTCATCTTTTGTTTCATCTTTTCACCAAAATGGTGCGATCAAACTCACTCCTTCACAAACTCGGGCAAATCACTCAATCCCACTTAACTCCGTTCTCCTGCAGAACACCCGCTAACCTCCTCTCCCAGGTACGGATCAAGCCCGCACGCGGGTGGCGGAGTGGGTGCTGAACGGGTTCTCATGTTGTTCCTCGGACTTGACAACATCCGGAAAACTTCCATGTTCCCTCGCGATCCTAAACGAATTACGCCGTAGACGAAGTCCTTATCTATCCCACCCTGGTTTCCTTGAATATGTTGACCAATTTCTCATTTTCTTTTTGTCGGGGACATGTATTTATTTTAGGGGGTATGTCTTTATATTTATTTTAGAATTCATGGTGAATCTAAGTGGTGAATCTAATAGAAATTTTTATCCAGCCTTAATAACCGCCTTTCATTTCGTTAACTCATCATAGAACAATTCATTGAATCTAAAGAAGTCTTTGAGTTGTGGCAGAAATTTAAGATCAATCGGTCGTAATTAGGTCACAAATGGCAAATTTCGGTAATTTCATTTGGTTTGCGTCAAACGCGAAAAGAAAGTAACGATGGAAACCTAAAATTTCAGCATTTAGCTTGCGCGCGTTCGGAACGTAACGAATCTAATTCAGTACACAAATGCGTACGTGTGAAGACCGTCAAAATAACAGTTGAGATCATCACCGTTTAGGTTGAATAAGACGATATTCTCAAGCACATGACCTCATTGACAGTAAGGATTCAAAAGAGGTTTGAGCTGATGTTGCACTGAATGCTGCGCGTAATCTGGCTCAGCGCGCGGCGCGTCATTTTGTGACATGTGGCAATCCATGATAATCGAAATATACACAATCTCATCGTACATTAAACTGTTATCAGTTGGTATCACAACAATTGATAATTGGTTGTGTTATTGTGTTGAACAAAATCATTGCTATATTTGCCTTCAAATCTGCCACAGTTTTGTCTTTGTTTTTAAAGTGGCGAAGTGCGACCGCAGACCGAAGAATTAGGGAATAACACGTCAAAGTTTTCGGCTGTTTAGCAGTCATCAAAAAATGCCCGGTACAAGTGATCTTATTTTCGGGAGCATCAATCTAGCAATAGGTGAACATGTAGGATCATGATCTTTTCATGAAATTGCCTGCATTCGATATGACGAAAATTAGCCTCAATTCTTAATATCTCAGGGGTGTTGGGCTTGCTTATGAACACTGGAATTCTAATTGGATGGTACAACACAAGGGCCAGAACATCAAATTGCTTATTCAGCATCACACTGTGCCATATCGTGTCGGGTTAATACCGAAATATGGCTGATAGTGATACTGATAGATCCAAATAAAACTATAAATAGATCTAATTAAATTTAAGGCTACTTGCAATCCCATCACAGGAGTGATAGCAACAGTTCTTGGGCTACATCTTCTTAACAACCGGAGGATGCTGGTTCCAGATGCAGTTTTCTGTCAGATCCCGGGCTTCCTGGTCAATCTGGATCAGATTTCAACACCGCTTGTTCTCTCTGTAGCAACGATTGAGAGAATGATGGCAGTTATCTATCCAATAAGGTTAATAAAAATTCACAATACTGTCGCAACTCTAGGGCCTCAATGATGAAGCTTTTATGCAATTTCAAGCGTACCTAATTATAATTTTTCAGGTTTTCAAAATTGAGTTTCAACAGATTACTTTACTGGACTGGTCTGACTCTCAGCTTGATTTGGGGTAAGGAGCCATGCATAATGCATATTCAATCTTTGGCCTTGATCTGGTACAAGAATGCAAAATTGGAAATAATTTGTAATTTCAGCTGAAAATTCCCTTCTGTAGGTGGTTGCGTAGCGGCTATCCCCTACATGGTCGGTTCATCAATGAAATACCGTTCATCGTGGTGTATGTGCGATTTCAAAATGATGGAGATATTCCGAAATCACGACAATCTCGACTACTATTTCACTCTTTTGCTCGTTTCTGTCCCACTTATGGCTGCATGGGTTATCATAGTTGTGGGAAATATAGTGGTAGCGTACAAGCTATGCTCGTTGCCAGTGAGACGTGCTAAGCATGGAAACTCGTCCATCAGAACTCTTATTTCGAATAGTATTAACATTTCCACTGCTGTTCCAATGAAGAGTATGGGAATGGGAGATGAAAATGTTTCTAATTTCAAGAAGGAAATCGTTCCTACTGAGACGGAGTTTTTCAACGATATGCTAGATCCAATAAAAGTAAAGATGAAAAAGCTTAAAGCTGATCTAGAGTCGAAGAAGCGTGAACTTCAAGTGAGACGAATGGTAAAACGACCCACGGTCCGATGCCAACTCCAAAGATCAATCAGGATCAGCAGCCTGACAACTCTCGAAACTGCGATGATAAAATGTACCCTGGCCCTATCCCTAAACTACATGGTCCTTCACTCGATCTTCATAATTCAGATATTCGGCTACGTTCTCCAACCGGATGTTTCGGTTTTCAGCTTGGTATCCTTGTCGAGGGAAGGCATGATGTACGCAGTTATGTGGTACTACATGGCAATGCCGCTGACCGGTTTCGTCAATACGGTCATGTTACTGAGGTACAACAGGAACCTGAGGATGACGCTCTGTAGAATGGTGGGATGGGGCAATGGCTGTGGGACCAGGGATTAATGACGGGACTTTTCTCATGGATTGCATTATTGTGATGCATTCAGAGCTAATTCGATTGAAATAGAACGAGGAATTATTATATGGGATTTAAAAGTGGCGAATGCTGATGCAATTAACAGGTGTTAATGGATTAATGTTAATGAAATTTGCATAATATATATTTTGCATCACATCTGAATTTAAAGTGAAATTTGCGAATCAAGTGGACGTCGAGTTTTGAGTTATTAATCTGACAAATTTTCACCCTAAACTATTCATATTCAATTGCGTTCGTCACGTGATGAACAACAGTAACTACGTGACCAAAACACACGTGATCAAAACACACGTGACCAATAAACTACACGTGCCGCAGTGTTCAGCTATCAAATATGCGTGTCATTAACGATCGGGTTTGAAACAACGTACTGATCCTCACAACACTCCATCTCATCCCCTGGTACTATACACACAATCTCCGATTCCTCCAAAACTACAGAATCCTCATTCCCATGGCAACCATCCTCTCCATCCCCCATACCCTCACGATCCAAGGGATCGTGGCTGTAACTCCCATGACTCGGCAATTCCTCACACATTTCCATCACACCATTGTGCGAATGGGACGACCGCCCAGAGGGAGGGAGAGGGGAGGGATGGGGCGTTGTGGTAGTGCTACTGATCCCAGTGAGGGATGAACAGCTCAGGTTTACTAGTCGAGTATTAGACCGGAAGTAGGTGGGATGGTGGGCGAGGTCTTGGGATAGGGATGTGTCACGGCGACATCGGCCACCAGCGGATCTGAGAGCTGGAAATATGGGATGGGTTTGGGGGAGAAAAGATGACAGAGGGAACGTGAGTGTAAATCCCTATGAAGTGGAATTTTACACGATATACATATTGTGTACATTTTACAGTACAAATACAATGAAACGAACTACATAGTGTGACGTGTGTAAAATGAACATTTTGGCGGCGAATTGAACGAAGACACTCACTTAACTCCTGGTGACTTCTGGTCGTGGTGTTCCTCTTGGCACAACTCCCAGTCTCAACCGATCCCTTGAAACAGGGGAAAAACCTGCGAGGGAGACACCCATATTCATCATCATGAAATGCAAAAGTTCACGGAAATACACATTACTTTTACACGTGTATTTTACACGTGCATTGGTACCAACAAAACAACATGAATTCCCAGGAAATATCGTCAAATTGGAAAAAGGGAAGTCAGAACCTCATCAGATTATAGTAATTGTCGTTACCTCCTGATGGTTTCCATGCGGAAGAGGTATAGCCAGGGATTAATCAGGAGGGAAAGAAAGAGAGTCATAACCATGAACAATCTGACCTTCTCATCGTTCTGAAGAAATAAAGTCAAGTTTGTTGTCGATCGATGATAGACCCTGTCGAGAATTTCGTTTTGCGCGTGCGCGGCGCAAACTTATTCTCAGACAGAGAATAAGTTCGCGGCTTGCATCAGCAGTCTAGCATCGCCAGACAATCAAGTTTGCGGACAGGATATTTAACTTTTCCCGGGACATATTTCCTGGTTATGAAATTTTGTTTTCACAGGCCAAAACCTTTCAAATTTCAAGGTGCTCTTAAATTTCTGCCATCTCAGACACTGATCATCGATCAAGTGTTCCTACTAGGTATATAATATGATCCCTGGACACAAACCTGCAGGAATATCCGAACTCCCTGAACTGCACACGCCATATACTCCGTCAGATAGATGATGATGTAGGGGGAATTAGTTGCCAGGAACGCCAGGGACATGACTAGAGTAGCAATCAGGTTCTTCTGGATACTCTGCTGTACTTTCCTGTGAGCAGGATCATTGTAGTAAAGCAGTAAAGATAGAAATACTGAAAACTTCATTCCCAGGAGCTTTAACCCAATACTGTAAGTTAAACCAAAACCTTACTTTTTCTGGGCGTTAGCATCGTGCGTGAGTATTCCTCTATCCTTGGTCCTCTTGAAGATGACAACCATAATGATGATATTGGAAACCACAATGACCAACCACGAAATTATCAGTCCCGATATCATGATGATCAATTCGGACAGTGCTATTTGTCCGATTGTGGAATCCTGAGAGGAGGGCGTTGAGCCGATGGCTAAGGTTGGGATGAGGATATATTCACATAGTAACACCGGGTTTTCGCTTTTCCGTTTGGTAACAATTATCTGATATATTTGTCCCCTCTTAGATTCTTTTTTGCCCCTCCCAAAATTAAAGTCAAGTTCTCAAAATAGAATCACGAAATCGGATTTCTCCCTCCCCCGTCCTCACTCACCCCTCCACTAGACTGACTTCGGTCAATCGCTCTGCTCATGGTAATTCTGCAGGTTAGGGGCACCGTGTATCGGAGACTGTTAACCATGTGATCATGGTGAATTTCATGGAACTGTGCTCGGTCCGTGATGGTATTGATGTCCACTTTGAAGAAAGAACTGCATATGATGTCAGCGGTTAGATCACCTCCTGAAATATATTGCGAGTGTATTATAAGCATATAGCAGGCATTATGGCCAGGCACAGGACGTGGATATGGAACAATGCAAACGTTGTTCCAATGTATGATGCTTAATAGCATAATAATAGCGACTTGAGAGCTTGGATGCAGTAAGCAGGGAGGGCTTAATAAATGCAGATAAACGGAAAATAAACGGATTCATTAATCTAGAATTAATCTAGAAGTGGTACTGGGTACAGCTCTTGACGTCGATTTTACGATTATTGGAATCCTGGTATTCATTGCTCTATCGGGAATACATCAATCGGTCAGTTCATTATTGACATTGAATCGGCTCTAACATCAGCCTGGCATTGCCTGGACTTGAGCTGACGTTAGTTAATTCGGGGGAATCATTTTCTATCGAACGTAATACGTGTGACAGACACCCCTTCAAACTGTCGCAGTGACAGCGCATCACGGCAAGGGACATTTACCGATGTTGAGGTAGATGATGTTAGGTAGGCTTCTCATGATGAATGGCGATGCCAGTACCACCACACACACCAGTATTGTTACTCCTGCAGGGAAAATAAGCAATCATCATCATCAGGGTGAGCTTCACTTTCAGTTCTGCCAATTAATTAATTAACTAATTAATCACTATGCCTACATTGAAACCTTTTCGAAATTGAAATAAATTCAAGATTCCACAGAGATTTCTTACGAGACAAAGAGAAGCCTACAATAAGATCTCCGCTAATTTTACTGTGAACGTCTGGTGAGCTATAGAAAACACTCACTGTGTGTTACGAAGAACTTGTAAGTGAGAGGTCTGATGATGTGTACACATCGATCAATACAGATCACTGCGATTATTATCAGTCTCAGGAGGAAAATGTACTCCAGTAAGAACCACTCGATAGAACTGAAATTGGGCGTGTCATGACTCATGATCAGTAATATGCGGTGTCAAGAGAAGCTTTTGTGAAGCGGTGTCACGTTGCGGTGTCACGTTGTGGAGAATCGTAGTCAAGATTGGCTAACAATTATCATGGTTTCACTGTGCAAATTGAAATAGTGTCAAAATGCCACAGCGTGATATCAATGTGCGTGATATCAAAGTGTAGAAAAGTAGAAAGTGGAGTGAATATCATGTACTTAACACTGTCAGTGTATATTTCCGAACATATTGCTAATACTGTGGTGTCAGGTGAGTGATGTCAGGTGAGTGGTGTCAGGTGAGTGGTAACGGATGTTAACTGTGTGGCCAGCAAGATGTCATCTGAAACTCACCTGGCATAGTTGACCATGGTCAGAGGCTGCTGTTCACTGTAATACACAGCGTATTGCAGGTGTAGCGCTGCAGGCAGACCCACCAGAACTGCAAACACTAGATCTGCCAGGGACAGGAACATACACATGATATTCGACTGACTGAACGGGAACTGCAGGCAGGGGTTCAGAATTAGGGGGGTTAGATATAGGCCATATAGGCACCATGGGGGGTGGGTTGAGTTGAC
>CAMPET010000233.1:55011-68789 GCA_946803715.1 Beroe ovata | reverse complement strand
ACACACACACACACACACACACACCTGTATGAATCGTTTCCAGTTTCTAAACACAACATAGAACGTGTAGAGATTCATGATTGTGGAAAGGATCACAACCGTCCCGAGGATTGAGCCCGCAATCCGTAAATCATCTGCCGTAACTATGTTTCGCGGTTTAACTGAGGGGTAATTGGAGCTGTGTTCATTTTATAGAAAACATGTGCAGCGTCATAAAACTTGAGGTATTTTAAACGCAGTTCGCACTACAAACATCTGTGTTGGATCTGTGTTAAGCAGAAGCTGACCGGGTTGGATCTGTGCTTGACAAACTGCGTGGGTTTTATGACAATATAGCGAGCCCTGTTTACGGTGTTTCTATTCCAATTACTGAGACGGCCATCTCATTAAATCATTGCAGTGGGACTTAATCCATTATCCATCATGTCTCCAAATGCAACAACATACTATGGAATTGAATTAATTTCATACTAATCAATTAACAAATGGTCAATGGAATCGGATTTATACTAACTTAATGGCGAGTCTGTCCTATCTTCTACCGGGCTTAGGGGCTCAGTTGTAGTTGTTGTCATGGTAACAGCAAATCTTCCCCGCGTACTGTTATATCAGGCTGCAGCTATATTTCTCCTTCGAATTCTTATTGTTGAGTATTAATATCAACTAAGATAACAATCAATAAATTCATTCAAATCGATCTACTATAATACTAGCATAATTTAATTTTAATTCAATAAGAGTGCCCATCTTCATTCTTCAAAATCATCATTTTAAACACGATATAAATGGGTAAACTCTCTAGACATGATCGAATCCAATGTTTTATCTATGAAGGGATATATATGGGATTGGGTTTTCTATAAACATGTTCTGGATATCGATTTTCTAATCCAAGGATTAACTTTAGATAAGGATTTCCCGGAAATCCGATTTCCGGAGAACAGCGAATTCTGGAGAAGAGCTGTCAATCACAATGCCAATAAAAATCAAACCCTCTCGAATCGTGAGCCAAGACAGCTATTATTTGAGGGGGGCGGACGCGAACATGTGAATATCAGGGCGCTGGTAAGCGCTCGCATCCACGGAAATAAATCAAGGGGCTGGCAAGCCCCTCGCGGCATCTGCCGCCACATCACACGTAGAAACACTGCAGCTATTTCTAGTGATGTGGCGGCAGTCTTTCAAATATGCCGCGTTCTTTTTCATATCAATATTATAGGGCTTAGAATGAAGAACGCCAGATGCCGCGAACAGAAACAACCAAATTAACTATTTGGAACATACGTTTAGCTTCATCAGTGATCAGCCGTCGGAGTCAATATTACAAATACAACCGCTTGGATCAGAGTGCAATATGCCTGGACATATAATCATGAATATGAACATATGCATGATATATCGACTCAAAAGTCAGTCTATATGTTATCCCAACCATTTTTCCGATTAACTAAAACGAGCTCAGGCGCGCACCTTCAGGCAGTTTACCCTACAGCACTTACTTATATACCACGCTTCGCAGTGTGCGTGCCATATATATGATCATGTGTTTATATGCGTGTTATATATGATCATAACGCACTTCCGTGCAATCAAATTTGAAATAATACGCGTTATCGCATAATCATATAGGTGTGTGCGAACTGCGATTGCATGTGGTTAATCTCGGATATTGTTTTTGGGTGTTTTTGTCGACAACAAGCGCGAAGGGCATTTGTACAGTATGTTGATCATGGTATTGACATTTCTATATAATATCGAAGGTGTAACTTTCGTTGATGAGAGGGGTTATAAGACTTATCGACAAGTACCCTCTAAGGGATTCTGAGGGCATAACACAGCCATTCACAAGAAGAGTAAGACATTGCCATGTAATGCCTGAAACCTTTTTTTAAGTTTTTTATACTGAAATAAGGGCCTTAATGAAATAAGAGGTAACTGGAAAATAAATGAATCAAGTCATGTAAGGATGTGATAAACAGGAAAGAGTGTATTGAAATTTAGGGTATGACCCAAGAAGCTAGCTTTTATGATTTTAAGTAAATCATTAGCCAATAAAAAGCTACATGCTCACATTCAATGATTAATGAGTCATTGGTCATGGGATCAAATTCAAGAAATTAGTGGAAGCTAAGTGATGTTGAAAATATAAACACGATTAAGTTCTATAGTATTTTGAACATCATGGGACATGAAGGCGTGAAGATTATGCTTGCTGGGCTCACCGTACCGCCAGATAAAAAATCCATCAGAAAACAGTGGTATCTGCCACACCCTTTTTGATTCCTGCTTGGATAAAATACTGAAAGAACATTCCTAATCACATTTTGAGTATCTATAACGCGCAAAACGAAATTCTCGACAGGGTCTATCATCGATCGACAACAAGATAATAGCAAAGTTCATATTTGAACGAATTCTTTGAAACCGAACATAATGACATGTCGCACTCTTTCAAAAATCATGGAAGCATTGATTACTACCTCAAACGTAGGCATATGCAACACTGCGCATAAGTGAATATTATTCACCTGTAATCTGTATACCTATTGCACTTGTGAGGCATATTAACCTACCCATTAGCACATTAAAGTAACGATAGTCCTTGATCCAGTCTGGATTTCGTTGAGTAACCATACCTGCCTTCTTCAGGATTTTAACACACCCTCCAAGCTTCAGCTTTTCCCACGGCGATCATCACAGTTCTGTAGTTCCCTCGACCGGTATATGATATCTGAACTACCCTTAACCCTAAAGATCTATAGCTGATCTACTGGAATCTGCTAACGTGGTACAAAAGTATCATATATAGTAGGTTGTGGAATGGTTAATCAATTGAACCAGGTTGTGAATTGAAATAACGTTTCACTACAGTAAAGTCCTAAGAGTAAGATTAAGAACCTTACCAGTTTACTCAGGAGTGGAGCAACAGAATTGTAAAAGTCTCGTGGCCCACCTTCGAAATCCCTTAGGTTACTTTTTGGGGTTTAAAGCAAGACAGTTACTGTCTTCGCGATTAATTGCATCAGTTGCAAGCAATAGCTGCACCAATGCGGCGATTCGCCAAGCAGTCTTGTAACAACGATTGCAATTTGTATGAATACACGAAATAAACCTGAAATTTCTGCCGACCTTATAAC
Organism: Beroe ovata; assembly: GCA_946803715.1. Taxonomy (NCBI): domain Eukaryota; kingdom Metazoa; phylum Ctenophora; class Nuda; order Beroida; family Beroidae; genus Beroe; species Beroe ovata. Next base: position 65,652 of record CAMPET010000233.1, on the reverse strand, counting down.
GCCGTGTTCAAATGGTGCCAGTGCCAATCAGGGATGAATTAGGTAGGTCTCGAACATGTATCACACCAAACAACGCTTCGTTTCCATCGCAAGCTTGGATTAATTATGTCTCTCTAGTACTATATATGATCCGCAATCCGCATAAGTTATGAATATGGTGGCCGCGCGAAGTCACGGATATGAATATAACCATATGATTCCACGATGGCTGTGACCATTTCTCTCGGACACCCCAATAATCAATATGCAGCCTTCCTAAATTGGATACTTGAGATTTGCTAGCATGGGAATCAAGTCCTAATTATAGAGTCCTTTTCGGAGCATTCCTACGTATGTCGAGAACGTGGTGCCACAATAATCATGGATGGGTCAGTTTTTGAAGACCATTGAACACGTCTTACTATTATAGAAGCACGTTTCCAATCGCCACAATATCCCAGTTTCCATAACCACAAATATTAGTTGGACAGGGGAGTGATCGAGCGCGATGTATATATATGAATATCGCAAACTTAAACACAAAACTGCACAATTATTTCAGTCGTTGCAGCACCAGCCGATCAAGGACCGCATATACTGCACGCTGAGACATCTTTTTGCCGAACTATAAAACCCGGTTCAATAGACGTTTGATCTTTCTGTTTACGTGGAACTGCCGTCGTAGGTAACCGCGTGAAGTCACACAACGGCAGCTTATACGAGTTTGCATAATATGATGTTCATTTAAAGTGGAACCGGAACCATACTGCGGTGCGTATCGGTATATTATTCCCCAATGACATAACCATAGGCTGTCCCCTAATTGGAGACAGAAGCATTCCGTCTTAAGGCGGGGTTTCTATAATCGCTAGCTGGGAAACACGTCCGCTGCATGTGCGCAAAGAAGGACAGACTGAGAATGGGAATTAAACAGAGGGAAACATGGAGGTATAAATAAGGGATTACATTAGGGGAAAGACGGACTTGGGAGGGGAAGAGGGTGATAGTAGAACAATTCATTAACAGATTTCTGCAGCTGTAACATAAGGGGAGAACTGCTCCATATTGCGGCCTTTTTATACACACCACATACGATTTCGTACGAGACACGGTTCAAGTCAGGATTGGGATGGCTTTTCCTTTCTCTCTGATCCCTCTCACGATATTGTGTCTAAATGATCACTATAAATGATCATGTAACAATAGGAGATGGTTGAGATGGGTGGTTGGATAAAAAAGGTCATCATGTGAGACATGGATGAATTTCAATTACATAAGTTATTGTTAACATGAACAATGAATCCATATAGACGTATAGTTAGGCATCGTATTTCGTTCAACATATGAACAGTTTAACGTTGTCTAATTCAAAAGAGGAAGGATTTGACTGATCTTAATCGGAGAACAAGAGCGAGAATATTTCTGTCTTCACACTGCTCATATCGAGACTGATCATGGAATTGAGGGATCAAAGTAGGAGTTAGAGTAATCTAAATCAATAAAGTGGGATATCTACCCTGCGTTCTTTGAGCTCTGTTACGTCAAACCCAATATCACTAACACTATTTCACAGTGCTATAACCTCGGCCAAAACACACTAACTAACAAATTCGTGCACAAACTATTCCTATGTTCTATAATACCAAAATACTAGCCCGGCTTTGTGAAAAAAGGACGAAAAAAACTCGAAAGTTCAAGTTTCCCATCACAAATCGATAATCAAGAAACTCTTCGAATCTAGGGTCTGCAGCAGAAGGGAATCTAGTTAGTAAACCATCTAGTTAGTCAACCATGATATTATTGAGGCGTGACAGATGTCAGGTGTCAAAGCGATCGAGCGGATTACAGGCATATCACACGATCAGTGCTGGCAATTCCGCTAACTACCATGAAACACGCTAGTATGTGTGTGTNCGTTATGTCAACATCATCGAGTACCCTGTGTGTGTGTACTGTGTGTGTGTGTGTGTGTGTGTGTGTGTGTGTGCGTGTGTGTATGTGTATGTGTGTGTGTGTGTTAATGTGTTAATGTTTGTGTTTATGTGTCTGTATTTCATTTGCAAACATACAGGCAACAGTCGCGAACACAAACACACACACAAACACACACAGACACACACGTATACACACTTATTATAGTGATACGCACGAAATCAAAATGAAGTTCGTAACAATCTCGATGTCCGAAACCAGATGGCCGGCTAGCGATATGATACGAATGATTCAACCTCTGAAGCTTTGCTAAATCACCGATAAAATTACCACTTAGAGACATACCCTATAAAATACAGGGTTGAAGAAGTGCCGCGATTGTGGGACCTCGAATCCTCAATCCACATCGTATACTATACGGTATAGAGGGGTGAGATTTATATTAACCGACGTGCGAATTGCCAAGGGGGAGATTTTGTCTCAGCATATAAATCACTCATTATATAAATCACTGTTATCAATCTTCATAGCCTCAATCTCATAACCTCAATCTGATACAAATTTACTCAAACTGTGATATTGAGATGAGCATATCATATGTATGTGTTAAAACTTATCCCATAAAGAGCAGACTGTGAAAGACCCGTGAGGGTCTGGCAGGAGTCCATGAGAGACAACAAGGTTCTACGATTCACCAACTTTTAACAATAACATGAACTTTCTGATCTCACATCCAGTTATAGTGATCATGTAATATAAGTCGTAGGATACTTGGTGATCATGGGACGAGACGGAGCTTTTTACTACACCGCTTAACTTGGAATTACACTTGATTGAATGGTTCAAATTTACTTTCGATTTAATTGTTTCTATTTCTGGGGAGACTTGGGGTCTGAAAAAGTAAAAAAGAGTATAATATAGCAGTGCCAACAATGGAGATGATTCAAAAGGAGGTGATAGAAACTATACCAATCAGCGGCAAAATTCTTGTAAAATTATGTTCTGAATTATTGTCTCTAACACTTTCTGCAATCTGCAATCTGCATATGATTAACTGTAGCAAACCTATCGACTTTAATAAATTCACAAAATTTGAATTGCCCTATCAATGGTATTCCCGCCTTCAAGTTGAAGTTCAACCATACTGATTATTTAAATATTCTATTGGCTTGATGAGGGTTTTTAATGGTTAAACATATTTGATCACATAACAGAGTGATATAATATTAATAACAGTGCCCTGAAAATGTTAATTAATGATTACTATCTATAATTATATCAGTAACAGATGATGGGTATTATGAGGTTTACAGTGTTGTTCTCTGTGATGATGCTTGCAGTTTCAGGTTTGTACCAATTCACTATTGGAAGATTTGGGAACCACTTTTTCTCTATAGCACTTTTTCTCTATAACCAAGTAACCACATTAAGAACTGTTCTTCCTTAACCAAGTTTCATTGATTGTAAAATGAAACTTGAACATAAAATTAACACGTGAATTCTTAAAGAATTCTTAAAGAATTTCTTTCCGGACAGGAACAATTTACTATTGTCCCTCTACTCACCCCTGGTCGTATTATGATGGTTCATACTGCTGCAAAACGAATGTGGAGAATGTGTATGCTCCTCAAGGGACTGCATGCGACGGTGGCCCCATATCATGGGCGAGCAAGTGCTGCAATGCTGATAGTATCCCGTGTGGAGAGCGAGGACCGTGCCACACTCCAGGTACGTTTTAATAGCAGTCATTTAGGGGCTGCTTCACTAAAAATACTTCTAGGAAAGCATTAGGAATGAGGACTAGGACACCTTTTTAGTACTCTTAACTCCCATTTAGGAATCCCTAAAGCCTTTATAAGTGTTTCGAGAAAGAACCCTTAGGTAAAAACCAGTGTAACTCTATGGCAGTGCCATAGAGTTACATAGTATGGCACTTTGTGCTGTACCTAAGTACCTCGACCTTATATGAAGCAATTGTCCAAAATATTATCTCATTTAATTTCAAATACATTTAGATTTTTCCTTAATACAAATTTTTACAGGACCTATGTACTATTGTCCCTCTACTCATCCCTGGTCGTATTATGATGGTTCATACTGCTGCAAAACGAATGTGGAGAATGTGTATGCTCCTCAAGGGACTGCATGCGACGGTGGCCCCATATCATGGGAGAGCAAGTGCTGCAATGCTGATAGTATCCCGTGTACCAGGCCAAATTCTTGTTGGTCATTTTAAAATTGTAGACGTCATTTTGATTGTAGACGTTTTATGAACTTAGAAATAGTTTAAAGTCAGTTGTAGTTGTATGTAGCAAATGTGAAATGTCCAAAACATTGTATCAATTACAAAAGACATTGAGGTGTCCCACCAGATTCACCGAGACTGGTTTAAGGACTATAGTAAGAATCTAACTTGACCCTCTCGTATAGAGGGGTGAGATCTACATTAACCGACGTGCGAATTGCCCAGGGGGAGATTTTGTCTCATCATATAAATCACTGTTATCAATCTTCATCTCATAGCCTCAATCTGATACAAATTTACTCAAACTGTGATATTGAGATGAGCATATTATATGTATGTGTTAAAACTTATCCCATAAAGAGCAGACTGTGAAAGACCCGTGAGGGTCCGGCAAGGGTCCATGAGAGACAACAAGGTTCTACGATTCACCAACTTTTAACATGAAATATCGCGTTCTCTCTCGCGTGAGTGACTTGTTGCCTTATTGACTGCTTCTATAGGGTCTCACTCGAATTCATTTTGAATTGTACTATGAAGAGGAGATAAAACTTCTGAAGTCCGACTTCCTGGAGTAGTATAGCGTGCTTCAGACTCCGTTAGATCTCGGACTTTCTGATCTCACATCCAGTTATAGTGATCAAGTAGGATACTTGGTGATGATCAGAGCAGGAAGTTTTCACTATACCGCTTAACTTGGGATTACACTTGGTTGAATGGTTCTCATTCACGCAAAAAGGTATTTTGTTGACCTCTCTTATGTATCGTAAAGACAACGTACAAGACCGGATAGACCGGATAGATTACCGGATTTTATACACTTGTTTAAGCAGATTAAAACTAAAATAGAGTGCATTTTAATTTATCCTTTTTCTATTCCGTTTTCAGTTATACGCTAATCGCTCACTAAACAACGTATCACTCCAAATCATCAACTATAATCTAGGTTAAGTATAGTTAATCATATGATAGTGTTGAAGGCAATTATTCATAACACACTTTTAAAATAATTTTGCCGCTGATTGGTATAGTTTCCATATCTGCTTTTGAATCATCTCCATTGTTTGACACTGCTATATTATACTCTTTTACTTTTTCATACCACAAGTCTTCCCAGAAATAGAAACAATTAAATCGAAAGGCAGTTCTGGAGACTTAAGTTTCGATTTAATCATTTCAGATAATAGATTTAATTATTTCAGATAATAGATTTAATTATTTCAGATAATAGAAATCCCACAAGATTCACCGAGACTAGTTTAAGGACCATAGTAAGAATCTAACTTGACCCCCTAACTTACNCCCTCGGCTGATTACGTAATATGTGAACGGTCCCTTATTATACTCTTTTACTTTTTCATACCACAAGTCTCCCCTACATAGAAACAATTAAATCGAAAGGCAGTTCTGGAGACTTAAGTCTCGATTTAATTATTTCAGATAATAGATTTAATTATTTCAGATAATAGATTTAATTATTTCAGATAATAGATTTAATCATTTCAGATAATAGAAATCCCACCAGATTCACCGAGACTAGTTTAAGGACTATAGTAAGAATCTAACTTGACCCCCTAACTTACAAGAGTAAGTGGGTGGCTTCAGCGCTTGGCAAGTGCAAATTTCACCCAACTCGCACCAATTTCGCCCCAGGATGCGCTTTCGGTTGAACACGGTTCGGGAGCCTAGTGGAACAATTTGCGTCCAAATATAGCGCTCATCGGCTACAGCTGATGCCTTTGAGGCTCATCGACTGAACAACACAGAAATCGAGCAAGGATGGTATTTGCTACTGAAACTATTAGTATTTATATGCGACAGTGAAGCTAGTAATAACCTATAGCAAGCTCAAATTTCGACGTTTCACTGCAATACTCAATGGGGAATGAGAATGTGCCAACTGCCCTCTGCAGGACCCTGGTTGTCAATAATATCTAGAATAATATGAAGCTAAACACGCGTAGATGACATGATCAAAATTATCATAAAATATTCTAATATCGTTCTCATCACAGAAGTTTATTAAGATGGAACTACACAATAATATAGAGTAGCCACAATATATATATCCCCGTATTTGAGATAACATTTGAGATGATTTCTAATAATTTCAAATACTCTAGGATGAAATTTATTGCTCATATTATGACTTCGTCAATGAAAAGTGGTGTAAATGAACTTTTCAACACACCATACGTCTAGCCTCATTTCAGATATTTCTAGAACCTCTGGGGCGAGAAAAAATGAGACGTGATGACATATTCTTGATATTGATGACGTATAAGTGTGTTAAATTAGAATATTCATAACTAAAATTTGTCGAGGTTTTTGTGGTGATTTATATCATCATGCTCGAACATTCGACAAATAGCAGTTAATTTCATATTGTGCTGTCGGAATCCAATCTGGAGTCCCAATCAAACAATTCAGGATCCCGATCACCTCAAAAATCACAGTCGATACAAACTCAACTAAAGCTATCGAAACTATATTGAACAAGGTTATACTCAGTTTCTCCATGTATGCAGGGGGTTGGAACCCCGCTTTGCATGGGTTTACATCTGATCAAGAATGTTGGCTGATAATGCAATGCGTATACCAATGAAAGGATCGCGAAATGACGGGTTATCTACGATAAGACCGCTCTATACACATTACACGTGTCTACTGTCTAGTGTCTATTCGGGGCGCGCATCAGTGAGTTTACAATCGCCAAATTACACGGCAGAAGTGGCTCGGCAGTGCAATTCGGGGAAACATGATCTATTATCATACTGACCATATATTGATAAGCGCGCGAAACATATTTATCCGTGTTGGGTCATTGATTTTATTGTGTGGCTGGAGGACGAATGACACACGCACGCACACCACATGACCACGTGCAAAATACGCAGTCTTGAATAATACGTGGCCTTGAAAATGCCATGAAACCGTCAATCACATGTATTGCTGTCGGGTGAGGTTATATTTGACATGAGTTCGTGCAGGAACAATATATATACGCTGGATATGCATGATGTATGCGATACTTTAATCGTGTTTCACTCATTTCCAACGTTAAGAATGGAGTACTAATGTGTAATGAATCATGAACGATTGACCGTTGGTCGTCACCGCTATAATATATGATACGTCCTATCCCAAGTCAAGATCGAAAATAAGGTATATATGTCCATTCACGTGATTTATATGTTGCTCCAAGTACATTCAGGCCACGACAGCACATACAACCTCATGAAGTACAGTCGGGAAAAGTCAATCAATTATAAAGATGACCGGACATTATACGCTTGGTGAAATAATGTATGGTCATGAGAAAACATGCTGTCAGTGTCAGATTGGTGGCGCCTATACTAATCTTTATCCAGTATACGTCAGCTTAAATGGTAGCATATCAGAAATAAGAAAAGAAGTACGTTAAGTCAGCTTAAATGGTTTATTAAGATTAAGCAATAAGCGTTGAATTGCATTAAAACCGGAGAATTCTCATCAATCTAAGCTAAGCTAGCAGAAATGAGATCAGGATTACGCCACCTTCAAACAGTAAGATGAATCACAAGTATCTTGGCATGGGGTACATTGAGGAGTTCACAGATTTTCCCATGGGCTGATTCCATCCAGCTGGTCTTACCACGTGAAATGAAAAAATAATTAATCACTCCGCCTGCTAGAACACAAATAATACGTGCGGCTAGGGGCTCAAACAAACATCGATCAACAACAAGTGATGCCAAAAACACTTGTGCTCAGCAGAAGTTATCATTGCGATTATAAAGAGGCGATACGGATAAGGTAAGTCAGTACGGAAAACCTCCAGCCGGATAAGGTAAGTCAGTACGGAAAACCTCCAGCCGATTAACGGCCCATAGATTGTAAATCATTGAAGTCTCCGTCTATACGACTTAAATCAACCGAAAAATGGACGAGGACAAAAGATGTGAATTATTGCCCTTGTGTAACAAATCAGAGGTCCTCACTGACCCGATAAGTCTCACGTGACTCACACAGATGAATGATGTGTGGATTGTGGTATGGACGATAAATGATAATCAACCATCATTAGGGAATATCATGATGAGGACAGCTGTGGGCTTAATTCTTATCCTGTCAACGAAATCGTTCGAAAGAGATTCGTATTTTCGGATTTAGGCCAATCGTTCTTCCTCTTGATTCCGGAGAGAAATGATGGAATGGCAGGATAGAATAGATTACACGTACTTAAGTAAAGATGAAATAAGAAGAAGTTACAAAGCTAAGATATCCCGGAAAGTGACATATTTATCGAACAAAAAATGAGAGATTCCAAATAAAGTATTTTGCTAAACGCGGGGTTTCTTAGTAAAATCAATACCAAGTTTTCTGTTCTTGTTAGAAGTCTGCTTACTTTCCGTACCCAATAATCGGTTATTAGGGATCTTACCAGGTATAGCAGTATGGTTAACCTGCTTAGGCTTCTCACGGTTACTGGTCTCAATATCTGCCGATTCTGGCAGTAGGATAAGGTTCTTCAGTTCCTGTGTTTTACTCAGAGGCTTGGAGGTGACAGCTTGGCTGAAAACCTGGACAGATAATTGCTGATTTTCGTTCTCACTCATCATGAATTGGCAATTGCATAATATACCAGTAAGCAATCTACCGAATATCATTAATCGCGAAGGAATACCATCGTGCATTGTATTTGTAAAGGTGTGGTAGACTTATGGCTACTATATCGAATAAATTTGGCGTATTCAGACATCAAACAAAGAATGCGTGTTAGTTCTGCAATTTTCTTCTCTTGATAATCGAGTTTTTCATAACCAAGCCTGTTGCTACAACTTCCCGGAGAAACAAACAATTCACTACTGAAAATTAACTTGTAAGATTTGTTTATGGGATTTCGTACTTACTTGTGTCGGTATGAAAGTGTTTTTCGTTGTGTTTAACTTCATTGACAGGGAGACAGCGACGTTTCTGTCTAGTGAACTTCCTTGAGATTTCCTTCCAGATCTTTTACCCTGACGATGCATAGCAATGAATGTATAAACCTTCATCATATTAGGAATGAATGGTCTTGATTTTTAAAGGATGAATACCTTTGATTCGCCTGTTTCACTCTTTGAAATTCTTCTATTGTCATTCCTTCCAGACTTTGCTTCTTTTGTCATCGGTCCAATACCCAGTATTGACTTCAGAGCAGTTGTCGTCTCCAGATCTAACAACGAAAAAGTAGTTTTGAGCCATCGTAATTTTTCAAAACCTGAAGTTTGGCTTCCCATTTGTCACTTGATTCCTGGCAAAGAAAATGCTGCGCATATATTGAGTAACGCGCGCGTGATTTGTATCATGATCTGATCTGAATCACGTGACGTATTGAAATGCTGAAAAAGCCAAATCTTTTAGACAAATTTGATCGCGCGTTACGTAAAAAAGGAAATTTGCCACTCGCGTCACAAATTCCTCAATCTTGGCTAAACGTCATGATATCCACTTTCCAGAAATTCCAACTGATAAGCGAAAAGTGAAGTTCTGATGAAAAGTGAAGTTCTGATTTGCCGAGATTTTTTAATAGAATCGTCTTCCTGAAAACATAGTTCGTTAAGAGTCTGAACGCTGAGATCTTGAATCCTTCACTGCGATAAGCTGAAAAAGCGAAGTTATCTCAGACATTTCCTTAGAAAATTCTGTTTTCCAGCGATGAATACTCAGAAAATGAAGACACTGGGATACAAATCGGACCAAAAAATCCTAGAGATCATTACATTTGAGATGATTTTACTGAAATGTAACGTTCTGTACGATTTTCTCACAAACTGAAACTACTACACATCATCATACAATATATAAGGGTCGGCTGAATAAAATAAGTTAAATTTTAGAGAGGGTCGACTAGAAAATTCAACAAAAAATTCAATATAATCATTCATATCGTGATTTGACAAGTCTTTCCTATAATCAAATCGCTTTACATGCTGCGAAATCAAATTTTTCATAACTCCACATGTTATTTTGCTACTACGACACACGTTTTATCGTTCTGCTAAACATACCATTTTACCGATGTACTCTAGTACATAACGGTGCATCTAAAAAACTTTTTCCTCGAAAAAGAACACAATCATTGATTTCTTTGTACAATGTACATTATACCCTTGTACAATGTACAATGTACAATAGGAATATTATACAAACTGATAAACTGGCAAGTATATCCGTAGTACAAATTTGATATAAATCACATCACTGTATACATTTTTCCTAAGCTACGTTTCCTATCAGTGCTCGCACTTGTTTCCCAGTTAATCCTCAGTCCTTTCAGTTTCGCCTGAAAAAGTTCAAAAACTTAGTTTTTCCCAATACAAGGGGAGTTCCGGTAAAAATTGTAAGAAACCTGATACGGAAAACCCAGGAAACAATTGCTTACACCAAGTGACATAACATTAAAACCAATGATTGCCAAAAACTAATTCAACAAACACCATCATGTAAACATGCAAGAACGTTAT
>CAMPET010000233.1:13899-54466 GCA_946803715.1 Beroe ovata | reverse complement strand
ACACACACACACACACACACACACACACACACTCACGTTTGATCACCCGGCGATTGTCCCGATATCTCCGGTGCAGCTGCCACCGCCGAATCTGCCCCAACTTCGTAGAAATCGGAATGACAGAACTGTCCCTCGTACGCGTCCTCTTCCTCGGCTCTACGATCTTGTTTAGATTGTCCACGCTTGTTGTCCGGCCTGTCCTTCCCGTTGTATTGCCCCCTGCCGGGTTTCTCCTGACTGAAATAGAGAGAGAGGGTGAGGTGGAGTACTGGAGAGTTGGAGACCGATTACTGGATAGGAAATCTCGTTAATGAATCCAGTTTGAACTTATTGATATGAGTGTGGTATTACTAGTTTGGTAAAGCGACATCACAGTTCACACTCATTATACAAATTAGTTCCATCAATTAGCCTCCATATCATTTCCGAACTAAAATAAATCCCTAGCTTTGATCACTAACTTGTAGTATGAGTACTCTTGAGAGGGCATCGCAGGGTTATACCCCTGTACCGTGGGCGGATACATCGCCGTGTGGGGCATGTACGATGCCCCATACGGCATGCCAGTGTATGCCGGCTGCATGTACGCGTAGGGATGAGGCATGAACCCCTGCTGGGGTGGCATGTATCCTTGGCCAGGTGAAGGATAGCCAAGATGGGTGGGACTGGAGTAGCTGAGGGGAGAGGGGGGGTTCGATTGACGGCAATTAACCCATTGAGGACACCTCATCATGATAATTAAATCCGGATAAAAAGACAGTCTGAAGAAGAGATTTGGGATATGTCTGCTTCCAAGAGTTCAAAAAGGTTGCCTCTATCCTCCTTACCCCTGACTGTAGTATTGGTGTTGGTACCCAGACTGGTAATGATTTGGCGGCATCCCGTAATACTCTGGCGGGATCTGCATCCCATACCCGTACTGGGGCCCGCCCGAATACGGCACGGGGGAGACTGGAGAGAAGGGCGGTGGTACGAAGGGGGCTGCTGTGGGAGGTGGGGCCTGGGTCGGGTCTATGCTGGGAGGAGGGGGGAAGCCAGTGTGCCGACCTCTCATACTATGTTTCTGCTCTCTGGAGTATTGATAAGTTGATACAAAAAAGTGAAAAGACTTTGTTATTCTCTAGATGGGTGGTTTATTTGGGGCTTCCTCAAAAATCCTCCAATTTTATCAAATATTTACCTCATCATTCTCCCCACCGGAAATACTGCTGTATCTACCTGTAGTTGAGATGTTCATCATCGCTAAGGTCCTCCCCACTGCTCTTCCTCTGAACCGGGGCCTTCTTTCCGGGCGGCCCTCCTCGGACCTCATGTGACGGCTTCCTCGACGAGTCTGAGGAAGTTGTCATGGTAACAGAGGACAACCGTTGTTGGATTGATAGATCTAAACAGCTCTTGAGTCTTGAGTTATGGGAAGCAGAGATCCAGGTCGGATATCAATTTGTGAAGGTTTAAATTTATCATCAGCATTTTATAGTGCTAGCCAATCATAGAAAACAATCGAAAAAGAGCAGATTAAACTTACACTCCACGCCTCTTCCTCCACCCCTCCTTCCATCACCGAACTTCCTCCCCTCCCCTCCCCTCTCCCCGTCATGTGGTCGCCGGAGTAGCTCCTTCCTCCCTCCTCCTCCCCCACGTGCAATTCGTGAAGGGGGAGACACGTGATATTGTGATGAGGGGTCAGGGGCAACACCTCTCTCTCCACGGTGATGTCTCGCAGAGGAGGGCTTGTCACCGCTATCCGTCTTCTTCTTCGAGGTGTTCTTCTCAGTTTTCTGTCGGAGATGAAACGTGAGAGAAGTATTGATAGAGAATATTAACTTTCATTATGATAAAACCACTATCTCTCACCCTTGAGGTCTCTATTGCTAATAATGATCTAGAACTTTCGATTACCGTTCTAAATGATCTAGAGCTTTCAGGCCTTTTGCAGTTTTGAAAGAAACCAATTTTATATATCAAGTTTCTGATGGTATTAGATAATTCATTAATGGTGAGATATCATGGTACGTACTATACAATAATATAATGCTATGATGATAACACGTCTTTGGTTGTGCACCTACTAAACAATGTACAATGTACATTGTACAGTGTACAGTGTGTTGTTCAGAACTAATACACTTGATGGGAAAAGGCAGGCACTGTGTGATTGAGAACACACGCTATGGTTGAGATGACTGCCAATGAGTCTCGAGCGTAGAATTGTTATGAATCACACAGCCTGCATTGAGTTCATACGATTCATAATCATCACAGGTGTGACAATAAATTGACAGTCAAATGAATGAATGAATTGATGATAATGTTTTCTTGAGAATTGATAGAAAGATGGAAATGAATCAAGCAATTTATGGAAATTTTATGCGAATCTTTTATAATCTACATCAGCTATTTTACATGCCAGTGTATTTATTGAAATCCCGTTTTAAAATCCCCGTATAAAATGTTGATAAGAATGATCAATAGAAGAGAAAAGTTCAATAAAAGTATAAAATCCCAGAAAAATAGGTAGCTTGATCAGTGATATCGGTTATGACGCTTTTGTGCTTTTCTACTGACACTTTTATGCTTTACTTTGGAACACTCCTGGTCATTTGTGCATTCCTGTGGTCAATGTATGCATGTAGGTATAGGGGTATTCAAGTAATAGAAAAGAGGACAAGTCGACAATGGATTGTTCCAAAGGCTATGTCATGAAAGCCATGTCTATAATCATTGTCTATTATAAATGAAACAGCTAAAGCAATCAAAGAGAGAGAGAGTCACTGTACCACATCCCTAATTTATCACAAACTTACACCCTGATATCACACCTAACACACCCACTTACATACCCACCCACCCCACTTACACACCCACTTACACATACCCAGTCTCAACTTACTCCTTGCATGAGCCGTGTCCCGTAGCTGATATTCATCAGAGTGAAGGGTAGCATGGTGTACAGGTTTGAGGGGCACGAATCGCCCAGGGGAAGTCCCCCAATGAACGGTTCATCGAACAGGACTTCGTATTTGGTGGAGTCCGCAGTTCGTTCCTGCCCTGTTTGGGGAAAATCGCACACGATTTGGGGAAATGTTGGTTCAGGCAAGAAAATAAGGTACAAGAGTTGCTTCGGGCAAGATCTGTGACAGGACCTCGAGGAAAAGGTCTGATCGAAAAAGAGGACAGAGTGCAATATTGCTCACCATATCTGATGCCAACGATGGTGCCCTTGTACCCAAAGGGAACACAGTGACTGGCACAAACGTTCACCACACGATCCAAGAGGTAGAAATCTGCCTTAGCGTCAGGGGGCAGTACACCTGATAATATCATAGTGGGTTTGTAAAACACAAGGAAATATTTCTACTGGAAAGATGAATGTTGCTTTTAGCACACCAACCGTTCTGGTAGTCAGGATTGAATAGCACCCTCGGTTTCACCTTCACGACCATTTCATGAACTGATGCTGTCACCTGAATAGGATATCACAAAATGTCATAGACGCCCGGAAGATGAGGTTTTACAAACTCTGACTCATTACATATATCCTCGATTCTCGGTTAACAAAACGACCAAAACAAGAAATTCTATAACTAACCTTATATTCCTGGATGTCCTTGAGCATCTGCTGGATGTGTTTAGTTCCGATCACCTCACTCCCAACACCGACCAGCTTTGCGTTGTGGACCGGGAGACTCTTCAAGTACACTCTTATCTCATCAAGATACTTCCTTAAGCTGGCAGATAATTGGAGAATCGTAAGTAGTGATCACGGTGGTGCAAAGCTAATTCAATAATATCAATACTGTTTCTCTAAGATCAGGAAGTCTGTTAATGTAAATAATAATAATAATAAAATATTGTAGTTTCAACACTGAAGATGAACTTGAGTTTTTTCTTGAGGCGACTGATTATCAAGTCTGTTTTTGATAAAAAGATTAAATATCTTGCAGTCTAAAGTTCAAAAGTCTGTTTCGAGAAACCCCCCCCCTCTCAACTCAGTACTTACTTAAACTTTGGACCAAGTTTTGTTGCGATTTCCGATGCGTTTATGATATCCTCCTTAAGGTGGTTCTCTAGTTCTCTAAACAGATCAGGAAACTTGGCCACGTACTCTTTGACTATCGTGAAGAGTGCCTTCGTGTACTGCCACCCCCTAATTATGGTGGAGAATCGTGAGAACAGGGTTCGGTGAATTCCAAATTTGGAACTATTTTGGAATCATCAACGAACCAATTTCATCATTATGTCATTCACAAATGAGAAAAATCATATCATCGTATTGTCGGAGAAAAGCTAGTTTGTTAAACCTACCCGTTCTCGATCTTCCTAGAGTAGTCAGGGGCCATGAGTCCCTTGCTGGCGTACTTGATATTCAGGCCAATATTCATTGACGTACTGCCAACTCCACTGAGAGTAAAATTGTTTTTAGCAACATTGTTGCCCTTGAGCAACATTGATTGGTAAAATAAAGCAACATTTTGACATGATTATGCCATTTAGGGACCCCGTCCTAACGACACAAAGACGCTTGCAATGTCAGAAAAACATAATATGGAGAGATATTCATGACGCAGGAAAGTCCAAGAACAGTGAACACATCAAAGCTCTTCTTGACCTGTTTAGAGGGTGAAGAAACACGATCAAATGATATTTGAGGTTTAGTGTATACGAACTTCTTGTTGGCGACAGAGATCTTGAAGGCGGAGGTTATCTTGCTGAGAAGAAGCGGTGATATTCCCAGCTCTGAGCACATTTCCCGCGGATAAAACTGAGAACGGATGATCTATTATATCTCTACCAAATCAGTCCATAGAATAGGGGAACATATCATTAAGAAATTTGGGTTTGAGGGCCGAGGAAGCTTTGTATGAAAAGATTTCGAAAATCATGTTTTTATTGACAATGAAGTATGAATGTACTTCCTATAATGTTTCCTATTATATAACAGCACTGATTTCACACATATATAATTTTCTAGGGATAATGAGGGCGAATTTCACTGTGCTCTCTCTCTCACCCATTCCTCATCATAGTCATCTAATCTGGTTCTCAGAGTCTCCAACATGGGCTCATCATCCACAACAAGCTGTACCTTGACTCTGTTACCCTCCACGCTCTGTATTGTGCCCATACTACCGTAACCTGCCGGGAAGAGGTATAGAGCGGGGTAGCCTGCATTAGAAAAACAGAATAATTGAGTGGTCAGAATTAGGAAAACAGAATAATTGAGTAATTAGGACGGGTATAATCTGGGAAAAAAGATTCTCGAATCATCAGGTTGAAGGTTCAATATTTTGATCTATCATGTGGCACCATTTCTTGATTTTCATTGGTTTGTGAGTATCATTGGTAAATTATTGTTGTCACGAGAAGACAAAGAATTCTTTTTTTTCAACCCAGCAGGCAACTGCCGTGAACTTCAGATTATGTTCCAAATGGAGGTCCCGAGTAAGCTTGCTGGAATATGATGTATGATCATAGGAAGCTAAACCCAGGTATATCGAAATCTTACCGGGATTAGAGACAACGAAAACCTTGGCATCCTTTGGGAAAACACTCCCTAAACTCATATTCTCACACTTTTCTTGCACTGGGATGGGTGGATCGATGCCCTGAAACATATAGCATACGTTAACGACGAAACAGATAGCATTTGCACCATTTCTTATTCCAGTGCACTACCTATTACAACTGACCGCAATATAGCCACTTATCAGCTGTATCAGAGTTAATTGTCTCTACACAAATGTACACCTCAATCTCTCTGTACCCAATCCCTTAATCCCCAATCCCTCTATCCCAATCCCCTGGTACCTAACTTGCCTGGTACTCTGGTAGGGAGTAGTTACTCACGGAAATAACGAGTTGTCCAGGAACATACGTCTTCTCCTCACACCAGTGCTTCACAATCTCAACCTCGCCCTCGGCCCGGAAAGTCGGCACTTTCCCCCGTATTTTCTGCACGCTCAACATCACCCTCACATCGCCCACCTCGAGTCCCCATCGGCCTTTCAAACTGAGGATAGGGTTGAGAATTGCGAGACCGGTATCATTGAGGAGGGGTCACAAATTTTTGAAGCGAACAACAATTAACATCGCCAGAATAAAAAATCGGATATGGCGATATATAATCTCTCTACTTCAAAATCCCAGTCTAGTACTCTAACACTCACGATATACACTCTCTACTCTTGAGATGCTTGAAGCAGTCCTTCTTTCCCTGGATAGCGGGCTTCCTCACGATACACTTGTCCTCCAGCAGGTAATTGTACTCTTCCGTGTGGACACCTGTTATCATATAGTGAGGAGAGGGTTGTAGTGAGGAGAGGGTTGTAGTGAGGAGAGGGTAGTAGTGAGGAGAGGGTAGTAGTGAGGAGAGGGTAGTAGTGAGGAGAGGGTAGAGTGACGGGAAATGGGGGACGCCGATTATCGATAGTCACTTAATTTAAATCACTTAACTTAAATCACTTACAGGATTATGTTTCTCCCTAATGATCCTAGTGATTCCTAGTGATTCCTCTAAACTCTATAAACCCGGGTATTAGGTAGGTTTAAAAGGTGAGGTCTAAAAGGTAAGTTTATACAAGTTCCACTCACCGACTACGAGTGCCTCTACAAGGTGCGGATACTCCACGTACACAGTCTCCCCGATAAGGGTCTGGTACTCCTCTAGTGGACGCACTGTCTGGGGGTCGATACTCAGGATACAGTTAGCATCCTTGCTAGCGAACTGGAATATCTTACATCCGGCCATCTCGAATGCAGCCTGTAAGGGGCAATGTGGTGTCAGGGGAGATGTGGTGTCAAAGATATATGTGTCAACAGTGGTGGTGCGGTTATTGATGATGATGGTGGCAGCAATAAACATAACGTGGTCAAAGTCAGTATGATAGTTATTGATTGGAAATTGGAATGTCAACAAACTCGGAGTGGTGTCAATGCCACTGCCCACCGAGATATTGACTATCGAGATAGTGATTAGTGGTGTCAACTCACAGTTTGATAGTGGTGTCAACTCACTGTATGATAGTGGTGTCAACTCACGGCTTGCTAGTGGTGTCAACTCACTGTATGTTAGTGGTGTCGACTCACAGTTTGTTTGTGGTGTCAACTCACTGTATGTTTGAGGTGTCTAGCTGATGGGAATCCCATTCTGAACGGATCAGTGGACTTATCCGGTACCGTAAACGATAACTCGTTTCCAGGTATTCGGAAATGATACTTGTCCACATACTGCATCCTGCAACAATGGAAATTGTCAGGGGTAAATCTGAAGTCAGCGATTAAAATCCATAGATCTGTGAAATGGGATAACAGAGTTTACGGTAGTAGACAGACTTCCATTGAGCTTTTTATTTCGAGTTCAATAAGGAGCTACATTTTGCGATTTCGGATGTGGTCCTAAAAAGACGTTGCCCAGTTCTATACCTGGTATGAGAAGGTTGAATATCGGGGAAGGCTGACGGTAGAGAACTCGGGTAGAGGTCCTTGACATTTTCATCGTGAATCCCGATGACACACGGTCCGTGACTGTTCCGGGCCTTCTCGTCATCTGTCATAGTGGATAGGGGGTCCTCCATTGCAGCTATCAGTCGGGTCTGAGGAGAGGAGGGAATGAGGGGGATGCAGTGGATTTCTCGATCATTATTCTATGTACGTGTTCACTGAGCACATACAGTGAACTCCGTTTTGTGAGCTAAATAATAGTAGCTGCTATTTATTGCACGATATATTGATTATTATGTACGTTCCTTTCACAATAAGATAATCTATTTTCAGAACAAGAGATCTATTCATGTATGTCTAGAAATTGGCAACTTAATAAAATCAAGTAGAAAATTAAAGCTATCCATGATATGACCACATCATATTTCCAAGACGAAATTGCTGAGTTGTGAAAAGGAGTAATGTGGAAAGGAGTAATGTGAAAAGGAGTAATGTGAAAAGGAGTAATGTGAAAAGGAGTAATGTACCTCATCAATGAAGGGAATAAGCACTACAGCCTCCCACTCTTGCTTCTTCCCATTGAGATCCGTCTCGAATGTTCCAGGGTAGAAATCCTCAATCGGGGAGGATTCTTTATATAGCTCCTGAAAACACGAGAATAGAGCTAAGAAAAGTTTAATTTGGGATGTCTTGAAAAACGTGCCGTATTTTGTCGGATTCAATGCTGTAGAATAGAAATATGGGCATTCCTCAGAACAGCAACGCCACGAGAACGCCACCGCAGCGCCACAATCAGCTGGGTCAACTGACAGTCTCACTACATTTTGGAGTGATGGGTAGTTACCTGAAGTACAGAAGGCAGCAGCTTGCTACTACCCGGGGGCAGGACAGCCATGAGTTGCTGGAAGGGAGAAAACGGCTCGGAGAGGTCGAGATCGATCACCATGTCCGAAACAGCCTCCAGATCAGAGAGGTAGGGAGCGTAGTGGTAGGGGTAGAACCTGGGGTGATACCGGGGGTCAACATCATTTGGACACCACTCGACTCATTGACACCACTTTAATTGTCGACACCATTTTATTTGTTGACACCCCTCAGCTCATTGACACCACTTTACTTGTCGACACCCCACTCAACTCACTGACACCAATTCACGTATTGACACCAGTCACTGACACCAATTCACGTATTGACACCTGTCACCGACACCACCTAACCTACTGACACCACTCACCAGCTCCAGCTTGGCACACCCTGGAAGTAGTACTGTAAAATCCAGTTCAGACCCTCCACGTATTTGAACCCGATCTCCTTCTTGAACTCCCCAATTTCATCCTTTGACTTTCGGAACTTTTCCATGTAGTACCTGTAAAGTGCAAGTTTTCGAATTCAAAACAAAAACTTCAAAACAAAAACTTCGAATTCAAAACAGAAACTTGATGTACTGATGAGTGATGTAGGAGAATACCGTGATTGATTCGTCCAGAATACGACTGTACTCTGTCAAGATGTCAACTACAATATTCAGCTCTAATCTATTCAAAACCCAATCAAACTTCATTGATCTAGTTATCGAAAGGTCTCCAATTCTCGTCACAAAATTGTTCACCTCTTCTTCTGGATTTTGAACTCGTTCTCTATCATGTCCTCCTCTTCGTCACTATCTTCCTCTTCCTCACTATCCATCATCATCATGGCACCAAACTTCTCCTTCAACTACGGTAGAGGAGTTGAAGGAGACACTTCAAGAGTGAAGATTGTCGTGGCAGATCATGAAATTCAAAACGAATGATGGTTTATCACTTTATCCCACGCTCATTTAAACACCGGTTATGAGTATGAGGCCTCATATCTTCATATGAACAGAGTTTTGTAGCAATATCATGATGGACGATGGCTACTCACTCTGTCAGTCTCAGATTGCTTATCTGCCTTACTCCTCCTCTCCTCAGCTTTGCCTGCCATCCACTTTATGTCCTCATACTGAACCTCAAACCTTTCCATGTCAAACCTGAACAGAATCATGACGTGTTATGGATATAATATCGATGAAATAATATGAATATTGAATAGGTAATAATGATATAAACACCAAAGGTACTACAACTTACCTTGAAAGCACCTCAAGATAAGTTGCAAAGCGCTTCATATTCATGTTCCCATGCTCATGTAAATAACCTGCAACATTGCGCACAAATCGTAACAATAAACAAACTAATAGCTCCATTCTTTCATTCACAGTGTAAACCAAAAATCTATGATCAGTCATGTCATCCATCGTAGTGTACCTACCGTCAAGGTTGGGCCGGACTTCTTTGTACGTTTTCCACAGGATTGGCAGACTGCCAGCGTGGATGTGGAAGTCGGGGAGGTGAGGGATGAAGTCATTACCGACAAGGAAACTCATGAGGATGAAATCGTCAATAATACAGTCCAGATCGTAGCCATCACCGAGACTTACCTGAAAAAAAGAGTCGTCAGAAAGCCAGATAAATGAATAAGACTTCCCTGAGTTGCGGTGTTCAAGTCAAGAATTTGCATCGTCGTTCGAAATACAGGAAAAATATTAACGGGAAACTTTTATGTAAGTAGGTAAATATTAGTAAAAGTCTCGGAAAATCAAAAGTCTCGGAAAATCAAAAGTCTCGGAAAATCAAAAGTCTCGGAAAATCAAAATCAAATGAATTTCTGAAGCAACTACCTATTCCAATACCTTCAAACACTGGAATTCCTTGTCAATATACTCTCTAAACAGTGACAGGTGAAGGAGATGAAAACACTGTTCCTCCGCGGTTGTGATCCTCTTCTGTGTCTTGCCGAACTTCACTTCCTCCCGGAGAAGAGAGAAGTGGAGCTCGTGAGCAGCGAGACCCAGGAATATCTGAGGAGAGGGGGGATGAGGATTGTGACAAGTTTATGAGAGTTCATCAATTGTTACTTAATTGAGTTAACTCTAACTCAATAAGTTAGAGGATTAGTCAGTGCAATCGTTTGAAAGTTTGACATGATTGCGCCCCCCATTTCAGAGAGGTTTGCGACTTATATAGGTAATTGTTCATGAGTGATGAATTATCAATTAGGTAGTTAATCATCATATCAGCCATATCATAATACACACCAGGTCAGCATCCAGCCCGTAGAGACAGTGTCGAGTATTGGGATCGTAGTCGGGTTGTTGTTGTGAGTATCTCAGATACTCCATTATCTTGTGTTCCCCTTCACCAGGTACCTGATGTTAATTGATTGGTAATTGATCGTCACTTACTGACCCGCTGCCAAATTGGCTAATTAAGTATAAAACAACTCCTCGTCAATGTCTCTTTGACTCATTACCTATCATTCGAACCTTTAGCGCTGACCAATTAACTCAATTAACTCACATTATGACCAGAGAGGATGACTTTAACTTTCTGCCAGGCGGGGTCCGAACTCATCTTCTTGTTAATGAAATACTTCAGTTGTTCGTGGAGTTTACACATGAACTCAGTACCTGACAGTTGCCAATTTTCAGGAAGCTTAAAAAGATAGAAATAAAGGATTGGTAAGCCACAACAATAGAATATGGGAAGCTTAAGAACCAGAATAGAGAGATCAATTTTCAAGCAGCAAACTCTACACAATATTGAATATGCCACAGCTTGACTTATGGCAAGTATGGCTGGCATAAATCCAAGCTCACACATCATGATATTTACCTGGAGTGATACAGTTGGAATCAAACTTCTCCTCATCGGGTAAAATCTCTCCCTTGGCTAAGGCTGCTTTTCGCTGTTCTTCAGCATCGTACGCAGACCTATTATTAACATGCCATTATTGGTGATAAATGACGTCGTTTCACGTCCGAATTATACGAAATAAATAAAGGCATTTCTATTGCATAAGCTTCGACAATAAATGGAATATGCTTCACGAAACGGAGGTTTCCAACGCGTATCATGGATCCCTGCTACTCTCTCTACCTGAATCTCCTAGCTCTTTGCTGATTCATCTTGGCCCTGGGAGCCACTCCATCAACAGCCATGAAAAACAGCTTCTTCGGCTTAATCAGTCGGAATAAACACTGGCAAATAATCATTGAATTAATCAAATTCATCACCAGAAGCAACATCAAATCTTTGTTGTCATAGGAACTGCTAAATTCAAAGGATATAGTTAGTCGAAACTAGGTACCTCAATGTAGTTGAAGATGTTCTGGAAAATTTCTTTTTCAGAGATTCTAAAGTGAGCATCTTCATCGTTGGGGTGTGAACAGGGATGAATAATACCTGACAAATCGAGCTATTTATATCGATAAAAAGGTTTCCTATGAACTTCAGTTTGCTAAAGAGTTTCCAAATGGGGATCTAGAATTGAAGACGGGATATTCATCAAACAAACTGACCGTTCATATCAAGATACATGTTGTCAAACTCAGGTATCTGATATTCCTTGATAACTTGGCTGAGACAAGGATACCTCTCGGATATCCATCGGTAGAATTTTGGCACTCCCATATCTCATCTACCGTCTACATGAAGCATATCAGGGTTAGCTTAAAATACATATGTTAAAATGTTCGATCAATTGACAATTATTATACAGTCAAGTGGAAGGTGTTCATCTGTTTTTTCAATAAAAGCATGACAACATGTATATTCGATTAAGTCGCTCGTGCGTCACAATGCCAATTGCCATGGAATAACATCAAGAAAAAAATACACAATTTCTATACAAAAAGCCATCCAAATACCAAACACGAAAACTGGACCTCACGAAAAAATAGTCTGGTCCCTAGGAAATTGGTAAATCTACGATCTACGTTATGAGTATAACATCATCTTCTCCAGACGAGCTATCAAACCCTGATATAACCTCATATTGAGAATTCAAGTCTTCCGCTGTTTTAAAGTCCTCATTCCTCAGAGCTTGGTCAATCTTCTCCTTCAACTCAATTGCCTTTTCACGGAACATAATAGTTTCCGACCCTACCTTTGCACGCAGATTTCCGATAATACGTTCATCTTCTTCGTTCAAGAGAGGAAAAACAGTTTCCTGTTCATTGGAGCCGGACTTGCTCCTATGTCGAATCATTTTCAGGAAGGCAAATATATAGTAAGCGTCGTATTCCTGAAAAGAAGATCATTGTTCAATTTAGGGGACCATATAATTTTAAATTCAAAATTATTCAAAATATTACTGCTATGCGGCATTAATTAAAATATCATTAACCAGATAGTTACCAAAATACTCCTTGAAATAGCGGTCATATCAGGCGGTAATCCCTTCAATACATCAATCGTATTTTGCAGTGTTAATTCCAGCTGCTGTCGACAATCTTCATCAAAACTATACTGCAACTTTGCAGCTTCCTTTTCAAGCACCTTCATTTCGGCTTCCAAAGATTCTAGTTCCTTTTCGACAAGAGTCTTTTTTCCCTCAACAGCAAGAAGATTCTTATTTATGTCAACACGATTTTCTTCGAGTTTAGCTATCTCTGCGGCCAGCCGAGACGCTTTTTGAAACTGTTTCCTGTTGATTGCCTCACCCTTCAATCTCACAACATTTTCCATATGAGAATCATTTATCAGTTGTTCATTGGTGACCTTAGTAAGCTCTCGTTGCAAAGTGAATACTTCTTCACATTTGTCCTTTATTGATATTCTATGTGATGCAATTTCACTGACTGCAGTAGATAGGCTCTGAGGTATTTCCAATGAGCGTGGCGTCTCTGAATTTACCATAACATGAACCTCATTCACTATCAGGCTCTCCCCATTTGATATAGAATTGCATGTCTCACTTTTGTATTTCACAAGCTTATCATAAATTTGATCTTGCGATTTTTTGACGTTGTCAAGGTTAGACGAGAAAATATCAAATTCTTCAGTTCTATTTTGCAGCTTTTTCTTTTCTTCATCCAAACTCTTGTTTTTGGCTTCCATTTTCGCCTTTTCTTCTTGCCAATTTGAATACTGCAGTTTATAACTCGTCTCAAAGTCCCCCTTTTCTTTACTCAATTTCTGCTTCTCAGCAAGTATCGCTTTCTCTCGTAGCTTGAGTGCTTTTAATCTTTCCTCGAGGTCTCGAATTTCCCTCTGAACTTCGTCGAGTTGTTCGTCTTGGTACTGCATCTGGGATTGAAGGGGTCAACAAGAAGATTGGCAAGCGTTTGATTTAAAAAAAATCATTAAAACCCCATATCTACATATATTCGCTTATCAGATGCAAAAAGCCGACACCTGCAACGTGTGATCATCTGAGTTAACTTTCAGCTCACTCCTTAAAGATGCTTCTTTCTGATTAAGGTATTCGTTATCAATGTTGAAATGTTTTATCTTGCAATCGAGCATGTTTCGAGAACTCTCAATTTCTTGCTTTCGTTTCTCAATTTTGGAAGTGTATTTAACTTCAATCTTCTTGGATAGGGCAGCGAATCTGGTTGATAGTTCATCAAGCGACATACAGTACTCTTTCATCGAATCAATNCGGTTATAGTCCCGGTCCCGGCAAAATCCCGGTCCCGGCACTTTTTGCCGATCCCGGTCCCGGTCCCGGTCCCGGCTGAAAAAGCGATCCCGGTCGATCCTTGGAAATAGGTATACCTAATTTGCATTGAATTTTTAAAGATGGTCGTGATTGTTGCCTTACCTGTTGCTCTTATATGACTGGGTGATTGAAACTGAAAGAGTCTACATTGATTCAATACTTCTGTAATCTCATCAAATTCGCTCTGTAAGATTTCAGCTTCTTCAAAACGACTTCCTTCGATCGACTCCTCAATTTGTGATTTGAGTTCTGTTATGCGCTGGGCTGACGTCTCGAAAGTCATCAGTTTCTGAATAGAAATAAGAGCTGAAGTTTTTACAAAGTCCTCCGAGGATTTGATTTTTTCTAACACTGAATCACAAATTGTCTTGTGTTCTGCTTGGCACTTTTCAAGGTCTGCCTCGAATTGTTTGATCTCTTCACGTGCATTATTGAAGAAATCTGTCAATAGATCCGACTTGGTTTTCGCTTGAGGTTCGCATATTTCTGGATCGTCTACCGAAGTGCTTGGAAATGGTGGGAGCCTAGAGAATGAATTCGTCGCAACTCCTTGCTCAGAGTTGCTTGATACAACGTCTCGGTCAATTCTTTGTTTAGTGGTCGGCTGATTTGCCGATCGAATAATGTTTGGATTTGAATTCTTATTGGAATGATTGGCTGCATTGGCATTTGGAACTGGTGGATTGAGGAGACGAATCCTGCCAAGGGCGTCCATAACGGATGGTGTTCTGACATTGAGGGACATAGGTTCAATGGGGAAGTAGTTCGGAGGTACTTCTTCCCCCTCTTCTTCTCTGATATTTCCCGGAAGTGAATGACATTGAGTAGGGGGAGCAGAATTACTGAAAGCATAATTTGAATTCACCAAAGGTCGACTACTCGAGGACGATGTTTCAGAATGAAAGGAGTTGGTGAGAGAAAACTTTGCATCTGTTTTGCCAAATATCTGGAGCCCATCGAACATCGAGCCTTTGGCGCTTCTGCTCATACGATCAGACATTTCCAAGTTGGGGATGTACCAATCATCTGAACCTCAGAATAGAAAGGTAAACCTTTAAACTCTATAACAATCAAAGTCAAATATCTTACACAGTCTATCAAGGCAAGGGGTTGTCCATAATGGTCATTCGCGAAATTGTGCAATTATTCTAAACGTTTAGCTAAACGTTACTAATTGAAATGAATGCCATATATACTCAATACTCATAATATAGTAAACACAAGATATTTACATGATTCTCATAGAACGTCAGAATCTATTTAGGTATTGAGATAAGTAGAAGTACCAATCAGACTATGACTACCTATCGAGGCATTCGCATATCAAACTGATGCCCGAAAACTTAAGGGGAATTTCCGTTATCAATCCGATCTACTGCAATTTTAGGCATATGCAAGAAATTAGGATAGGCAATATGCTTTTTCATGCATGTTGTAAAAACCAAATGCGATACCTTCATATTTTACTCAATTATCCCGCCACAACATGGCAGAGGTTTCATCACTTAAAAATATTTCTATTCAATGAAGCTAATCTAACTTTCTGGAATCTGTAACTTTGATTGAGCGTTTTTCACCACCCATGGATGGTCCAATATTTGCTGTAGACTTGGCCTTTTCTTAGAGTCAGCTACGAGAATTTTCGAAATGAGGTCCCGGGCATCATTATCAACAAAATCTGGGATTGCATACTGAAAAGGTAAAAGTGATTCAATTGGGTGTATGAACTGAAGGATAAACTTCTGGTGAAAATATTTTTGCAGAAACTCACATCACACCGCTTGATTGAACTCAGTGTTTCAGTTGTTGTGGGAAGTTCAAAGGGAGGTTTTCCCACCAGAAACTCGAATAGTAGCACTCCAAGACACCATACATCCACATTAGTGTCGTACTGGAGGATAGGAGGTGTCCTTAATAAAGTTAAAACTCTACGATGGTCGACTTCCATGATTCACTGTTGGAACTAACAACTTGTAAGTCACAAGTCAACAAATGTCAAAGGCCACATTATTGCGGGAAATAATGCTACCTGCTTATTATCAACCATTTCTGGAGGTAAATAATCCACAGTCCCACAAAGTGTCACTCTTCTAGAGTCGGGCGAGTGAATAGACCAACCAAAGTCGCCTAGTTTTAGTAGCAAGTTCTCATTTGAACCTAAGCATAATTGATTTATGCTTCAAATGAAGGAAGTATTTTGATCATTTCTAGTTTTCTAAGATGCATTCGCTCCTAGTACGAGAAAATGTTCTAACCGGGTTCTGTGCCAAGGAGAATGTTCTCTGGCTTTATATCTCTGTGAAGGACATTGTGATTGTGAATATACATGAGAGCTGACGCTAGTTGGGAAATGAGGGTGGCTGCAGTCTTGTCATCAAACTTTTTCAATCTCCTGAGATGTCTGTATATGTCGCCTTCTCTGGCATATTCAAGAACGATATAGATTTTAGCTGAAATAAGCCACAGTCAACCTCAAAGTCATCAATGCGTAAAACATCATTAAAACTGGATCATGTCAGTGTATCAAACAAAATTCCGCACAATTTTTTGTTTTCTTACCTGCATCATGAAAGTAACCGTAAAGACGGATGATGTTGGGATGCCTGAGTCGGCATTGTATTTCTAATTCCCGTTTCAGTTGATGCATGACATCATTTTTTGTCAACTCTGCCTTTTCCAAACACTTAATTGCTACAACAAAACGACTCTTCTTCTCGCGAGCCAGATAAACCTTGCCAAACTTTCCTTTTCCCAATGGCTTACCTGAAACACAATGACCATAAATCAAATTTTGAGATTATAGTGGCACATCAATATATATATATGACTGCATAGCTGTGCCACGAGAATAAATAATCAACTAAGAATTACAGTTACATGCACTGATTCATGGATCAACAGTAAGTAATTATGAGATTGGTGAAATTTAAGCAGTTGCCTCAGTTCCAATTGCATATTGCTTATAACCTATTTCAAAGTCATCAATAGTCCAGGCTCTCTTTTCTTTCTTGTTTTCTTTGTTCACTTCACTTCTTTCTGTATTTTCTTTGTCAAACTCCCTGAAACTATCCTCATTGTTATCAGCACTCCCAACGTCTTTACTTGTCATTGACTGAAAAGAGTGTTCAGTGCTGTAAATTATATGTTAAAGAAAAAGGCTGTAAGTATTGATGAAACATGATCATCTTGTCACAGCAAACGTTGTATTGATATATCAAAGTCTAAGAACAAATGGAATAATAAAAAGGTTCATTAAATCAATCAACAGAAATTTAAATTAACACAAAAATCAAATTCTTCACAAAACTTCATAAATAGGGACAGGCTCATTATTCTATCTATTCACTGGCATCGATATCCATGGTCAATTCATAGTAACTGACAATTGACTGTCCTCTGGAATTTATTGGTTCAGCTGTCCATATTATTTGAGCAGAAAACTTGGTGTACCATGACTCATTTTGATAATACTTATAAAGGAAAACCAATTGTTCAAGAGGAGCAATACTTTTAGGCATCTCTAATTCAGCTACTTGACGTATGACACAATCCTGTTCAATTTTAGTACCAACTCTAGATTTATGAGGAAATATCTGTATCTGCTTGATCAAGATAGGCATCTGAATAGAATTGGTAACCATCACTTTGATAAGATCATCTTTGGAAGTATTGAGATAACAGCAGTACACATTGATTGGATTGACAAGTTTTATATCAACATAAACTTTAAATTCTACAGGATTTCTAATAAGATTAGTCATGTTTTTCCCATTCACAAAACTATCCAGTATGTGAGCAACATCACTGTCCTGCCGATGAATACCTGTGAAAAGTAATTTGGTCTTCTTACTATTAGGGGATAGGTTCCCTAAGCTTGTACACAAGGGAAATAAAACATGGCCATCACTTGTAATTTGAGGGGTGAAGTAGTCTTGATTATTATGAAGAGGGTATTTGTTTTCTGCGGCATAAAGCTTGCATGCTGTCATTCCACTGATGTTAGGAACTTGGTTATCTGAACATTCTTCTTGGGAGCTAACTTCAACAGCTATCTTTAGTGTCAGTAGTGATGCTTTCCATTCATCATACATTACACTTGGAATCTTACCCGTATACTTTACAATGAGGTAAATGTAAAAGAATTCTTGTATAAATGCTTGATCTCTACTAGTACTGTTGGTGATGTCATATTTATCTTGTAAGGTAAGAGGCATGTGGACATAGTAGTTATTCTCCTCTACTGGCAACTTCTGCCGCGACAACTCTGTCTTATTCTTCATTTCTTCCTTCCTTCTGAACGACATACCTGATAGATTGTATTTTGATGACTATGGAAACCAACAAAGAATTGAATCAAAATATGAACAAAAATCAGGCTAGACCTATATCCGTGAGAAACTGGTTTATTTTTTGCATCAAAATTATTAACAAATGAAGGGTTAGTATTCTATCTTATAGTTCTTCAATATCACATTTTTGCAGCATCATATAATGATAATGGCGCATGAGAAACACCTCCTCTACTCAATGCAAATTTGATTTGAGAATTGTGACTAAGTTATCCTTTGTATTTACAATTTGCATGCAAAATGCTATCAACAGAAATCAATCAATGCACTCCTTTTTCAAACCAGTAGTATGCGATTGCCTATCCGTCTACACTGTTTCTTGTGCGCAAAAAAAACAGTTGAAGTTAACATCCGGCAGCGGTCAACTAAGACATAAAAATGACAGATAGATACGTACGCGCGTTCGACGATCATACGCTCGCGCGCGCTCGCATTAAAAATATGCGCGATCGCAATCAAAAATTTACAACTCGCGCCTTACATCCAGTTCTTTCTGGCTATTCAAAGGTAACTTCAGCTGCAGTTGGCGGCAAATATGAGATTCCAAGAGGATTGATTCAATTGACTTTGTATCACTGTCTACAATGTTCAATCATCTGAAGCATTCCAAGAGGATGATAGAAAAACACGGAAGTGGGAATAAATATGATTAAATTAATTCTTATCTTAGCATCTATAGATTACAAACATCAATACACGATACAAAAATCAAACCACAAGAAATAATATAATAGCTTCAGCCACTAATCCACGTTTAACATTTACGCAAAAAATATTTATAACCACTCTTTTCAAACAATGTTAAGTTGAAGTATGTTGCACCAATGATCAATATCGCTATACATTCGATAATACTCCAGATTCGGTGTGTGAAAGAGGGATCTTTTGGTAACTTTGATGATGAATAGGACAAGAAGTGTTGTAACGAACATTTTATTGTAGCAACAAAACGAAGCGTTTTATTGCTACAGTAAAATGTTCGTTACAACAATTCTTGCCCTATTTATCATCAAAGACTCCAGATTCCTATCAGGAAAGCGATAAAGAAAGATTCTCACCCTCGACTAAGTTTGTTTACAGTCTCAGGGGAAGTTGTATGGTTGAGTAGGGGGAAACTAGACGGATGTGAAATTGTCGGATAGGGAAAGAATCTAATAACCAAGTTCAGCCTTGGAAATTGTAAAATACGCAAAATGAGTAGTTATATCGAGCACCACTAACAGCATGCATCATAAAACATGCTTTAGTACATCACACAATAAATACATCCATACAATATTACATGATATCTAAGATCCATGTACCAAGAAAGATTTTATAACTCCACACCTTTAAATCTCAACCAAAAAAGTAGTCATTTCAACCATTGAATAAATCTAAATCGAACGTCAAACATGGCAACCTTGCAAAAGATAAAAGAATCCTGAGTCAATATGTCAAATGTTTCTCTGAAATCAGGGTTATAGGTACTAAATGACTCGGGCAAATCATAGCACATTGAAGCTGAATGACTAGCGATTCGACCAGATTCAATCTTCATATCACTTTCATATTTACAGATAGGTGTCATATTATTTAACAATAAATATGTTTTTCTAACAACGAATTTCAAACTACTCAAAACTCTTCAACTAGACCGTTTCCTAGTTTTTCGTCTGGAACTCTGTTGTTTCACTTTCAAACTGTTGGTTGTTGCTGTTGTCAATGTTGTCTCATTAACAACCTCAGTCATGTTGTTAGAGGTAGTTGCAGAAGACTTCGGCCCTGTGATACATAGGTAAGATCAAAACCCTAATATAATAATGTGATAATGATCCAAGCTGGGGGAGCTGGCGATATTCCGAAAATTAATGAAATTCTTTAGTTTGCTCATGTTTCGATATATTTATCCAGCGTAATCTCTATTTGCTGTATAGCAAGTAGGTAGGAATTGAATTAATCTAGTATTGAAAGATCAAATTCTCGTTATACCACTCCAGCGTTATTCATTACGATTCACGCTTAACAAAGCCATTATTAACAACCAAATAAGGCTTGTCGATCAATTAACTGATGAGTGTTAATTGGCCAATTAACCTGGCGTTGTTACTAGGATGCGATAGAATTCCGGGTTGTTGTGCGTGGGGGACGAGCTGTAACCCAGATCTGAAAATACAACAAATTGAGATAAAACAAAAACAATAAATAAAAAGCTGTTAACTGAAAATAAAATTATCGTCTTTCGCTGACATCTTTGCGTCACACAGTTTGTTGACACCATTGCATGGCTGAGATGAAGGAATACCGGTGACATCATTCGGAGATGTGGTGTCAAAAATTTGTGGTGTCTAATCTTCTGTCGTCAACATAATAGCAGCATAGTGTATGCGAACTAAAGAACTAAAAGTAGGTACACGGCTATACAAGTCCAAGTTATATGCTATACAATGACATCAGTCACATTCCATGAAGAATGACCATTGACTTTTCACTCAGTTAAATAAAACCAAAATTATACTAGTCTTTGCTCAGTTGTATAAAGTTGGCTTAATCTTGATGATAATACCATAGGATAAGCAGCGTTAACGCGGATATATTTGCCATCTGACACACCTTTACTAGTGACTAGCTGTACCATTATGGGGGGTATATAACACAGGACAAATCGACACACAGACACACACAGACTGCAGACAGCCACACAGACACATACACACACACAGACACACACACACACACAGACACACACACACACAAAGATGAAGCTTGCTTGCCGAAAGAATGCAGCTTGGTCCCAGTACCGGAATTGATAGAAATTCTCCAGAAAAGAAGAATGCTGAACAATTCTCCCTTGATCCAGTACCTACAGAGATTCGGCAAGCACTTGGCTCACTGCCAGAGAGACTCAAACACAGCGACAATAGCTCGATATAATAGGTATGGATTCCACTACTATTGAGCCCATGGGGATTCGTGGGCGGGGAGCCAATTATAGACCAAAACCATTACACCATTATAGCTGTATAGAGTACACATTTCAATATTTCTCCCACGATACAAGATCCAGTAATACATAGTGTTTACTGACTGTATTTATAAACACCCTGGCTTAGTAATTCAGTGCCAGAGATTTACACAGCTCAATTGAGAGTATGGTCCAGTGTAGCCGCATGTTCAAAATACTGGAGGGAAAAGAGCACTTCTGGGCCAAATAATAGTCAACAACTCAGTCACAGAGCAGGGCGTCAGCAGGGGGTTAGGGATAATAATGGATAAGCTATGAGTATACAAGTGCCTCAGTTAGACATTTTTTCACTACTGGAGATTTCTACTGGCAGTTTATCGCCATATCACAAATTTCTCAATTGGGTGCACTCATTCCCCACACCATTTGTTGAATATATCAAACCCTGTTGACAGAAACCGTGAAGCTGACAGTTTGTACCGAAGGACATGTATATAATACAATACTCGATGATGCACAATTTAGTGAAGTTCCAGTTCTGAACTCTGCATGTTATTTCATCACTTCCAGCTGACAGCTCAGCAATGCTGAAATATAAACATGACAATAATATAAACCATCGTAACCAGTGTTAATGACAAGATGTCCAGGATGTATACAATACGTTTGTATAATGTATACATTGTACATGTATACATTCTACTGTATGCCGCGAGAAAATTATAGATTTGACCAAGTCGCAATTCCACTCAGTGCGGGAATTGACTGCAAAGAGGGGTGATGTTTGAAATTCGTCATTCATCCATCGCAATAGCATGCATAGCTCCATCACAGAGACATATTGCTTGTCACCAGAACAATTACACAACCCAATAATTACTAATTCGCAAGTCCCGACGTCAGTTTCCATGGAAATATGGTTCGGAGCACGATCATGGCTTATTAAGGAAATCTGCTTTGCAATTTGCATGATGCATTTACTTGGAAATAACCTTCCAAGAAAGTTTAGCAGCCTTATTTGCTGGTAGGCAGGTAGAAATGCCAAATTGGCATTGCTACCTGCCTACCAGCATTGCCAATTTTACTGCACTGTTTTTACAAATTGTAATCTAACAATTGTAACTTTGTAAAAACTACCACACTGCAGGCTCACCTGAATCCGATGTAGTACTTGCTCCACACCTCATTCCCTCCCGATTTGCGACGTCATTGTGACACGTGACGTCATTATGACACGTGACGTCATCATTTTCCTCGTCACTAAAACAGAAGGAGGAATGCGTTTCCCTGACAATAGTAGCTCTGCTCCTGATTTCTACCTGTGAGAGAATTGTCAGTAAAACAATTTCTGATAATGTGTTCTCGTTATAGCCAGACGATGTCGTTGAACGACGCAATTGATCGCATTTAAAAGACGTATTTTCATTTGTTAACAGAGTCGAAAGAGAATTAACTATCTTACTCTCAACGTAACTCATGCGACTCTTATTCAATCGCCAAATCCATGAACCATGTTATTTCTGTGGGACATTGTGTTCCTCCAAATTTGGGAGAATGCGCGAAAAGTTTAGACGCGAGGCTCATTTTCGAAGGTCGTTCCTTAACCTAGAAAAAAAGCCTAATCAGGAAATATTCAAGCCTTGAAATTGAAAATAATCGGTTGCACCTTGATGATCGAAAGCAATTTCGTGAAACTTTGAGTTGGTAGAAGTCGAGGTTTCATTTTGTCCATCAAGATTGCTCCCGGAGTTATCTGAGCACTTTTCGCAATTGGATTCCTTCTGAACTTGTTACATTGTTCATTGTTCAATAACATAATTTATCATTTCTGATCAAGCCTGTACGTGACTAACTAAGTAACTACTGTGTTTTTATTTGGACACATTTTTCCATGCGAAGTCTATAGAGTGAGCACTGCCAACGAGCACTATCATGTCTCGTGACATGCGCTTGTTCAGTTTCAGTGCCAAAAAACATGAACATTTTCATTCATGGGAAATGCAATCCGACAAACGTATTTGCTTGTTTTCTTCACGCTTCGATCTCAGATCACTGAATCATAAGGCGGCGAAGGTGACCGGCAAAGTTCATGCGAATTTTTAAACCTTGAGATTGCTTCCGATTTGCGTTCCTATGGAATTAGTGATGGAGCTTCGTGTATGCTGCGTTTATATTGGAATTGACAGAACTTAGCTTTGTTTTATCGTTTTCAGTATAGGTTCGATCGATTGTTAAATCACATTATATTATTGTCACATGCATTTGCCTTGTGATAGCTTGAAGACGGTGCAACCATTCATTCAAATCTCGTATCCAATCCATGTGCTTGTTATAATATTCAGAATAATGCATAACAATGACACGATTTATAAAATCGATGAATTCAATAATTTACAATAATAGCTGTGATCTTTTGCGTTCATTCAATTCAGCCAACAGAGCTGAACAGTAATCGTTGTACTTACAACGTTTAGTACGCTCGAATGATTTCTTATCCATTATCCGTGTTAAAGATCTATTTTTCGTAATTTATGAAGGAGCAATAGTAACATGTGAACGCATTTCATTTCCCAAATTGGCACTGAAGATTGGTTTACACCATGAAACATTATGTTTGCCCACTTTCATTCATTGTTTGACTTCGATCTACTTACGCTCTTGTGATTCCGCAATTGAGCACTCTTGTCTTGGAATGACGACAACTCAACAATTATTTTTCGTCACTACGTATATACTTGTAATTAGCACAATTCTAATTCTCTTGTTTTACAGCAGCAACGTCATGGTGGCGGGTGATGTACAAGTTTCATCATTCAATCGTTTGAGCCGCGGCATTCGGAAGGCCGGTATCCCTAGCACAGTATCCAGTGACGACACAGTGGCATGGAATTTCGTGAAGGATCGACTGGAACAGTGCAGCAGTGTTCGCGATGAATCAATACTTCGAGATCTGAAGAAGTACTTTTGGGATGACAGGCGTCACCAAGTCAGTGATGCAAACGAGGCTCAGATGAAAGCCATAATCGTACAACGTCAGACTGAATCATCAAGCGCTGAATATGATGAATCATTCAACTTCAACCCCTTCGCAATCCCAGCGTCTTACTTCAAGATTGACTTGCTTACTGATTCGGGAACCAGCCAACTGACCAAGGAACAAGTTCAATTCAAGAAGACTTACTTCGATAAAGTACCAAGTATCGAAATTTTCTCCTACGCCTGTTCCACCCCTCGTAGAGACATGGAGAAAGCAATGAAGTTCTGCTTCGGTGACCATTTCAACTTTTACCCGGCCCTTCAAGGTCGGGCTGCAGAGAAAATGCTCCTGACCGCACTCCTGGCAAGCGAGGTTCTGCCCCAAGGTTCCTGTATAATTTCTAACCGACCGTTTGACACCACCAAAGGCCACATTCTGGGACACGGCTTGACTGTCAAAGAACTGACACCACTCTCCAGCCCGAACAAGTACTACAGTTCAGGGAGTCCGTTCATGGGTGACATTGAGGTGGACAAGTTTGAAAGTGAGATAGACTCCGCTTCCTGCCTCCTCATGACAATGACCGACAATGGTGGTGGAGGTCAGCCTGTGTCCCTGGAGAACCTCAGAACTCTGGCAGAGAAGACTCACACACAGAACAAGCTGGTCTGGGTGGATGGATGTCGGGTTTACGAGAATGCATGTTTCATCAAAGCTCTCGACCCAGTGTACCAGGAGCATAGTCTAAATGAGATTGTGAAGGAGATAACGGGTATAGCAGATGTTGTTACAGTCAGCTTCAAGAAGATGTACTCACACTCAGGGGGTGGAATCTTCATCAACAGAAACAGTACGATTCTCACCAGAGAGCAGATTGTAGGGATGGATAAATCCATACAAAGCAAGACAACTGCTGACTACGGGAACGGGTTCAAATCCTACTCGGGGTTGACGGGTGATGGGATAGTGGAGATCATGTCGGGAATGACACTCTGTCTCGACGAGAGTGTGGTCGCTCGGAGAATCGTGGAGGTGTGCTTTGTGGGGTCCATCCTGAGGAACAGGTTCTCTCTGCCCATCTTATCCGGGGGACACGCCCTGTACATTGCGGCTGAGCAAGTTCTGCCCTCTGTGAAAACTGAGCACTGCCCTGCAGAATACCTCAACTCCATTCTCATGAAGACTCTCCGAATCAGGGGATGTGGCTTGGGCAATTTGGTGTACGGTGGTCGGCATCTCGGCTCAGCCGGTGAAGTGCTCTACTCTAAAGAACTACCTATGGACTCCCTAAGACTGGCGGTCCCAAGAGAAGTCTACAAGAGGGAATACATCCTGGCAGCTCTCTCGACTTTGGGGAAAGCTTATCAGATGGGGTTCTTCGAGCACCTCAGTGGTGGCCTCACCCCCCAAGACTATGTTGATAACGGGTTTTACCACTTCGGAGCAAAATACCAGCTGAATGATCAGGAAGAGTTTAATGAAATTGTTGAGAGACTCAAGCGCTTGACCATGCCTGCCCAGAGTGCTGTTTGTTCAATCCTCTAGCTGGCACAAGTAACGATGAGCACTGGCTCCAAAAACAGACAATCAATTTAATTGCGCAAGCAACTCATTGATAGAACTCATGATATGAACTCATGATATGAAGACAATATGATATAAACTGATATGACCGTATACAGACCAGGAATCGCAATCATGGATCAGGTGAACATATTCTGTTTTATGTTGAGCAATACGATGAAGATGCTCAAAAACTAAATCGATTGATAAACATGAATTATGCTACGGTTTCAGATTTAATAACCTATGTCTAAAAACCAGAGACCAATGTTTTCCAGTAATTTGAACTAACCAAGTTACGATATAACTATGTTACCTTTGTGACGTTAATAAGTTAGGTATGTCACATACGTTAGCTTCTATTATAGTGTGATTTATTTTAGTTTGGATTTATCTAGTTGAACCATGGTAGATTCGTTGCCAAGATTTAGTTAGTTCATAGTAACCGTGACCACTGGTCGATGTTTAACCATCTACGTGTGATTTGTGTATATCAGCATCAACTAATGCAACTATAATTTGATATTATACCTACCTACCCGGGTGTGTTTGCTAGATTAATTGGCTCTGAGAGAGTGTATATAATGTACTGGCTAGACAGTAGGCAGACACTCAGGATTGTTGAAGTGAGTCTCTTGGCAACAGTAATGTAATAAGAAGATTCATATACTTAAAGATCTGTTCATGAATGAGTTCAAATGAGATAAATTGAATTAATCCGGACTCCGGAGACATGACCGTCACGAAATCGAAAGTAAGGTGCCTACAACAGTCAACAATTGAAGAAAATTCAAATCATAAGTGCTTATAAAACAAGAACTCTTGAAATGATGATTGGATCAGCTACCTTTTTGTAGGTGTATTTCTTGGTTGGATAAGTGACATATCTGAGGTAAAGATAGTCCTTGTAGTCAAGATTACTCCTGAAGAAAGTGTAGAGGAAAAACACCACTGCCAGCAGAAGTCTGTCACTCGTCATGGTCTTGCTGTGGTGATATTTCGGGAATTAAATACTTAGATAGGATGCAGTGATCAGATAGGAAATGGCGTCAATAACTGTGTCAATTAAGATTGTTCGGAAATCTTAATATGTGGCACTTGAACTTGGTTTGGATTAGAACGTTTCGTACCATGCAAGAAGTATAATAATGGGTCCTACAGCCACTGGATGCCTGTAGTGGTCCAGTAAGCGTCTGGCTCCAGGTGATTTGTAGAAAACAGGCTCCTGCAAACCCTTTTCTGCATGCTCTATCTGCAAGAAGAGAACATGATTGATTGTCAGTAGAGTATGATCAATTCAATTCATTTCACAAGATGATTTTGATTTCTGCTAACGCGACACACTCACGTGTTTGAACCCGAATAGTTCTGTGAAGTCCACCAATAGAACAGCTGCAACCAGCCAAACCCAGGCTAGCGCATGGAGTATACAGATAGTGTGTATGGTAAGAGGAACAGAATAAAGGGAGGAACAGGGCCTCCAAAATGTGTAGACTACCTGTTGAGGATGCAGTGTTAATTTGCAGTACCCCTTTTTGTACCCCTTATATTCCCCCTTGTATCAAGAGAGTTGCCATCTCATGACTAATGACATGCAGTGCACAACGCACATTACATTTGTACTGGGTATTGGACATCTAATAGTGCACTGTCTACACAATTTCGTGCATGCTTACTGCTTAGTATGAAACAAATCTTCAGCTCTCAATATGAAAACATCACAGGGGGAGATGGATCAGGAGTGGTTAACCACTGGTTATATTCCCATTATAAAACATTTACTACGTATTATAATGGACATGGCAGGATTTCTATAGGGTCCCTGGATGGCAACTTCTTAGCATATGAGGATACATATTCTATGATAAAGCCAGCTTGTCCATTATAATGATAGGGTAAACAACGTTTATTGATTTAGGGTTTGGACTGGTGCAAAACTCATCTGGGAATAAACTCACATGAAGAGTGCATGTTGTACTGAGAATGTAAAGAAGTCTGTGATGAACTGGTTTCAAGTCCAACTCATGCTTCAAATGTTTAAGTAATGAATGTTGCATCATGAAAAGCAGGAGTAGGAGCATGTTTTGTATTAGGTTTGAGAAGTTGTTAATCTCATCATAGCCTGCAACAGTTTACAATTCCACTCACAATTACACTGGAATCAGTACTTAACTTTCCATTGGAACAAATTGATTGCCTTTTATCACCAAGAAATCTTTGAACAAAAGTACACAACTCCTCACCTAGAGTATCCTTGCAGCTTAATAGATATGTTTTCCAGCCAATGCTGCAGAGAAACCATATAGTGTAGAGGGTGATAACAGCAGCACTAAGGTGCAGGTACATCTTCCTAATGTATGGTCTCATGATATTCAAACAGTTCCAAAGACATCATGATCATAAAATCCTGTGAATCAAATGATCAGAGACTTTTTTGTAGTGACTTTCTGCATTTTCCAGCACAGGTATCAGATACAGTTTATTATGTATGCCTCAATGGCACAGATAAATTTCTCAGTACACTCTATTAAGATACATCTTCATCATTACATGAACTACATTATCATCAACATAAATTGAAAAATGATTAACAGTGTTTATAACATAAAAAAGTTACTTTTGCAAAGTAGACCTTCATCCTAATTACATTCAAAGACGAAAAGCTAGGGCCGAACTCCAAGGAGAGACTAACGACTGGAAAAAATAATTGGATTTGTGATTTATGTGGGTTCAATTGAATTAGTTTTCTCTCAATGACTATAAGTATAATGTTTCCATGACTACTTTTGAAGCTGTACATGTAAACAGTGCTCATGACATGCAGCGCCTTGTCAGATTTTATCTGACCTCAGTTTCTCGCGCGCGGCGCGCGCGCCTTCATCGGAGGTCGAAACGGCGAAACAGGTCAGGTAATATCTGACAATGCAGCGCCTGCATATGAAGCCTATGTTACAGATTACAGAATTGTTGTTACGGTTTCGGTTTTTACGTAACCATTGGCCGCCGCGCAGTAGTAATTGCACCAATCCACCACACCAGCGTGTTTCCGGCCCGGGCCGCGCTCAGCGCTGCGCGGCGTGACCTGGCCTGATAATTACTTTTACTCCGCGCGCGCTGCACGTTTCCTTTTTACAACTTTTCAGATTACCGAGTGAAATAAGAAACGCGCAATATAATAAATAAATAAATAAATAAATAAATAAATAAAAATATTGTGCGGTTTGCATCAGTGCTCTGCTCTATATGAGCCTCGCCAAACAACATCTGATCTGCTGCAGTGCTCATGCTGATTTGTCGAAGGAATTTGATGTACATATAGAGTATTACAGAGCTGTAAACGAGATACCTCCATTTTATTTAATCAAATTAGAGGTGCAGGTGTAAATAGCATATGTAGTCAGAAAATATGCCTGTTACTATGTAAAGTATACCGATGTCACTCAATCTAATCCAGATTTTCATTCAATTCAGTTTCACTTCTTACTTTGTTGCATAGACTGAAACCAAAGATATTCATTGTTGCATTTGGTAGGGACATATACAAAATCAGATTTGAGATACAGTATGAATTATCTTGACTGCACAAAATTCCTGTCCAAGTACAATCCGATTTTGTATTCTGTTTAATTCTTATCATCATCAGGATGGGAAAGACAAAGCTGCAGTTGCCAAATCCACCTAGGAAGCCACTCATGCCTTACATGAAGTTTTCCAAAGAATGCTGGGAAACAATCAAAAGCAATAAAATTGAAATGAAGTTTGGTCAAATTGCCAAGATGAATAGTCAAAAGTGGCGAGACATGGCAGCTGAGGAGAAGCAGAAATATATTGATCAATATGAAAGAGAAAAAGCCGAATACAATAGTGCAATGGCCATATACAAGCAATCTCCTGCATATCAATCATATCTTGCTGCTAAGAGACAGCTGAAGCTGGAAGAGATAAGATCAAAGGAGGAAGCTATGCAGTTGTCATTCCAGGAGCAATTGAATGCCCCTTACACATATTGGCTGAGGGCTCCCACAACCTTTGAGGGAACTTTGAAATGAACGTCAAGCTATGAGAATTGAAAATTCTCATGCTTGAGAGCCTTGGTGCATCACACTCCAGGGTTGGTTTGGGTCTGTATAACGGACAAGGAAGATTCACAATGCAAGCTCCTGATCTATCAACAAAAAATTTGAAAAGCATTGATCATCAACTCTTTCAAAGAAAGAGCTATCATCATTATATTTATTCTTATTCTGATATGCTCAGACATGAGATGTTTTGAAATGCCATAATGTGAGTGTTATTCATCATTCATCAATTCAATTTTGATCTGAACATGATTAACTTTTACATAAGCCATGGTTATTGCTTATAACTATTCAGTTATCATGATAGAAAATCAGATCCCAAATAAAATGGTATCAATATTGCTCTAAGTATTGTAGCAAATGAGCAGGTTTATTCAACAGCAAAAAAGATCTTATTTCAGTATTCTTTTTGAGTTAAAGTCATCAATGTTTTCATTTATCATTGTACAAAATTCGATGATTTGAAGCATGTGATATCAAAATTCAAAATGATTGACATGATTATATTTATTGACTTATGGCTTTATCAATTATTACCTACTCTTAAATGTAAAGTTCACCTGTTTTTGACTATCAATTCTGGGCAATCAAATCGATATCAGTTTGTTGTTTCCTAATTTGTCTATCTGATTTTGAAGATCAAATAATTTTCTAGGTCACGATGCACAATAACGAACTCAAGCCACCAAAGCCTCCAGAGAGGCCACTCATGCCCTACATGAGGTTTTGTAAACATGTTTGGGAAACAATCAAACAAGACAACCCAGAGTTGAAACTCGGTGAGATTGGTAAAATGATAGGTCAGAGGTGGAGGAATATGGCTGAAGATGAAAAACAGAAATATCTTGATCAGTATGAGAAAGAGAAGACTGAATATCATCGGGCTACAGCAATCTATCAACAATCTCCGGCATACCAAGCTTATCTTGCTGCTAAAGAGCAACAAAAGCAACAGGAGCAAAAAGTGAAGGAGAAAGCAGCACAGATTTCATTCCAAGAGCAGGAGAATCACAAGATGTTCTATGCGGAAGAAGAAGATGGAGATGATGGGTACAGTGAACAGCACATCGCAACTCAGCGATACCACCGGAACCATGCGTACATCGCAGAGCTGTTCCAGGAGGGTAATGTTCCTGATGTTCGCACTGTCGTCACCAAACAGAGAATGCTCATTCTGCAGAAGCAGGTGCAAAGTCTGGTATCACATCAGAGTCAGCTGGAAGAAGAGTTACAATCGATTGACAGATCGTACAAGGAGAAGAAGCAGAGGTATGACGAGAGTAACAGCAGTTTCCTTGATCAGATGGAAGAACTTAGGAAGAAATGTGTTGTAGAAAAGGAGGAATTTTTCGAAATACTTGAGGCTGCTAAAGCTAAAGAAAGAAACTTGTCTGCAGAGGAAACTCCGATGGATACCAATTGAGTGTTTATTTTCTGTCGAAACACATTGTAAACCTGTTATTCTTGACTGACAAAGTTTCAAATTATATACTTGATTGCAATCACCTGAATATCCTTCTGTCATAATCTTACTTACTATAATCGTTATTATATTATATTGTCTATTGTTATAAATATTGATGACATAACATTAATAATAACTGTTCTTTCGTTTGTTTCGCTTCATTAACCTAGTCGATTTGACTTTTTTCATGTAACTGGTGTGTTTCAATCACGGCATGTTCGAGTTTATTTGAGCAATATTGATTGGGAATATCTCCATCAGATATTAGGTGAAAATGACTAGATGAAGCAATCAAATTTACATAATGCATATCCGCCCTACACTATGCATCTCTGCTCTGTGAGTTATGATTGATTACATTTCATCGGTCCACATTTCGAAGTTGCAACTTTTATGATCACTGGTCAATGATCAGTAATCAACTTTGATATTGATTGCCACATTTTCAGATTTCTCGTAATTGTATCATCAGTAAGTCATCCCTTCATCAGCAATAATCCAGTAAGTCCTCCGCATCCCGACTTTCATCTATTTGCCTCGATTTTCATCTATTTGCCTCGATTTTCATCTATTTGCTTGATGATGAGTTAAATTTCCTTCCGAAAAATCGTATTTTATCACGAAATGAAACGTAGTCTAGACTATAATCCCTTTTTCATCAGATAGAGCTGCAAATCTCACCGTCAATCCATCCTATCGCTTCCTTGAAATCAGAGGTATCCACTACATGATTCAGAATAGTACATTGAAAAAACACTTCATATCGACTACAGCAATTACTCCACAGTTATGCAATCTTTTTTCTACCATTTTACTGTGTAGGATTGCGGTGTAGCAGCACTCTATGATTCAAGCCAAGTGACAGTACTGTCAGAATGCGATGGGAAGGAAGGACAGCTTGTTCTTGTGGAGGATACAAGACCAGTGCTGACAATGAGGTATGTGATATGCTGGATTTGAAAAGGTTCTTTTCTGTTCATTTTATTTCGTTCCCTGTGAAACTTGGTTTTTGCTCCTATTTCTCCTGGGTCGTAAAACGATTTCGTAAACTATTGAGTTACCCTTGTTGTTGAAGAATCGTGTACTCTGATGATAATTATATAATATAACTCAATTGCCATCTAACATACATATTACACAGCGATACTTGGTAATTATGTACATATGATATACCCTAAATCATCATCGAATCAAGATTGAAAATAAATATAGAAAGTGTCGAGGGATCGTGTTTTGTAATCTGATAGGCCGAGAGTGGTTTGAAATTCACAATACAATGTGTACTCCGTGTGTGTCAGTTTGTATGTGTGTGTGTGTGTGTGTGTGTGTGTGTGTGTGTGTGTTTGGGTCTGTGTCTATGTCTGTGTGTGTGTGTCTTCGTAGGGTGTATCGAGTATAACTGTGTACTGTTCACCCTTCAAAAACATATAATCACGACATGTGTGTATTGGTGGCGAGTGACCAGTCACCACACCGGCTACAAGACTCAGTTTAGTGAATGTCTCTCAC
Organism: Beroe ovata; assembly: GCA_946803715.1. Lineage (NCBI taxonomy): Eukaryota > Metazoa > Ctenophora > Nuda > Beroida > Beroidae > Beroe > Beroe ovata. Next base: position 21,615 of record CAMPET010000233.1, on the reverse strand, counting down.
GACACTTCCAGCCACCTTGTCTCGAATTCAACAACTCAGATCTCTTTCTCACTCTCTTTCTCACTCTCTTTCTCACTCTCTTTCTCACTTTCTTTCTCACTCTCTTTCTCGATCTCTTTCTTACTCACTTTCTCACTCTATTTCCCTGCACGTATGTAGCGTGCAACATGTAATAAATAAAGTTGTGTCAAAATTGTCAAACCCGTGTTTTCGAGATGCTGAGTACCTGTTAATCTTCAGAAAAACCCAGAGACCAGAGCTACTTATGATTTGATGTGTGAAAATGCACAGATGGGCGATGTAAATTGAAAACGGAAGGTTGATGTATATTTTCCAAGATTTTTTGATTTTCACGTGTTTGTTACATGGAATTACAAACTTGTTAGCTTATGAGATGTGTGTTTAAATCGCACGAGTCTGGCTACTCGTGTGTACTCGTCAATTCCGAATCTCTTCACTCAAGCATCGTGGAGAGTCGCAAGAAAGAGAGAGAGAACGGGTGTGTGTGTGTGTGTAATTAATTAGGTAATTAATGGGATAATTAGTCAAGAGTACAATGTGTGCTTCCTGGAAAACAGGTCTTGGTATCATTGTTTTTAAGAGAGTGTTATTATAGCTATGTAGTACAGTATACTATACAGTATACACTATACACAATGTACAGTTTGCGTATAGTACAAAGTACGATCGCACACCTTGTGTATTATTATACTGTGTGTATTACATCATACAATCGCATGCAAATTAGGGGCACACACCCGCACAGACACACACACACTCACACACACACACACACANCACCTTTACACCAATGGTCAATTAGTTTGATTGTATTTCATCCAATGAGAAGACTCCGCATTAGTCACGTGACCTGCATCATCCAATGAGATCACAGGAAATCCCCGGTGGGGGTCGGATCACATGTTTGGGTGGTGTTAGAAACACAGGTTCTCCATTCTATACAAGTGATTATATACAAGTGTGTACTGTATGTGTGTGTGTGTGTCTGTGTGTGTGTCTGTGTGTGTGTGCGTGTATGTGTGTGTATGTGTGTGTGTCTGTGTGTGTATGTTTGAGAGGGTGTGAGTCCATTGGTCGCTGTACATGGATGTATAATGGATGTATAAGCTGTAAATTGTACATTGTACAGTGTACAGTGTACAGTGTACAGCATACATTGTATACTGTACAGTGTACACTGTAAAATCTTCAGTGTATAAACTCATTATATCCGTCGAAGTGCCTACTATAATTGTTCACTGTTCATAAGTATTATACGCGAGAGTTGAATATGGCAGTTTGTCAATGTACATTGTTCTTACACTGTATGATGACAGTTTGTGTACAAGATGTCAAGAATGGCATTGCTGTTTGCACCGACAGCTCAAGTCAGGTTTCCACATAATGATATGTCACTCTTGTGTGTGTGTGTGTGTGTGTGTGTGTGTGTGTGTGTGTGTGTGTATGAATTGGTGTGTGCCTGTGTTTGTAATAAACACGGCACAGTAAACAGTATACCGACAAATATAGTAGTACTGTTTACACTTGACGGGTTTCCCAATATTGAAGCAGGAAGATGTCTCCATAAACTTAATTTCCTGTAAACAGTAGAGGACTGGCCCCGGGAGTCGAAATAAAGGGTCCGTAAGCAGTCAACTGGCGTAACTTCATGTTATTATCCTAGTTGATCAATGCACACTGCACATTCTATCCGCTCTTTCATAGTCTATAATGACTCCTAATTGGACGGTCAATTAGTGTCAACTAATGCCATGATTAATCAGCATAATCATACAGACGCTAACCACTATAATTTGGTTCGTTATCCTAATGACGATGACTATGACGACTTTATGACGAATCTGTTATAAATGAGCCAGACCAATCAGCAAAACCTACGCAATACTGGCGCCAAACCTGTATTAGATCTGTTTCTGCGTTGGATTGGCATTATACCAACATTATGAATAACGGATGATTTTTAACTCCTATAACATTTCCACCCAAAATAAAGATGACATAGACTCCTTAATAAACATACAAATTCCACCACCTGTCTAAATAGGGAACCACTTCCTTGAGCCTAAACATCATTAATCATAATTCTTCTGTCTGTCTATCCTCTACTCCTCCCCTCTCTCCTCACCCCTGCTCACATACTCCTACCCTCCCTCACCCCTATAGACAGTTTCACTCCTACCCTCCCNTCACCCCTATAGACAGTTTTACTCCTACCCTCCCTCACCCCTATAGACAGTTTTACTCCTACCCTCCCTCACCCCTATAGACAGTTTAACTCACCAGCATATATCTCATTGATTAATAGCTACATTTTGTTCCTCTCAACTCCCCTCCAATTCCTAACTCCACCCTCTCTTCTACCACCCTTCACTCTCCCCTATCTAATTGCCTCCATCTTCACCAAATTTATCCTCGATTTAGCAGATAGAGTTTCTACCTCTATAATTCCAACCTTCCTTCCCCTTCCTATACACTTTCCTCTCTCTCCCTCCCTCTGACCTGTGTAACAAATACGAAAATGGGATAAATATTGTTGCGGGAGAGCGAGTCATAATGTGAGTGTACGAATCATAATGTGAGTGTACGGCGACTTCATGAATAATATGAACTCAAACAAAATAGTTGGTATATCCACAACCATACATTGTTATAGTGCCATTATACACATACATTATCATGTTTTCATACACCTACTACTATACGACCTACAACTACACAACGCGACGTTTATCGCGGATGTATAATGTATAATATCGCGGATGTATAATGTATACTGTATACTGTAAACACTCCAACACAACCCTCTTGATGCCATACCCTACATTTTCTCTAGTATTTACAGCGTACTTCTTCCATTTAAAACCCTCTCGCCAATTAGCCAGGTCAATGTTAACTCATCACGTGTTAACTCATCACGTGTTAACTCATCACGTGTACCGTGCGGTATCCTAGCAACGTGAGGGGTCACGCGTGAGTTCCTGCATGGCACGTGACCCAGCACACCAGTCATGTGACTTGAAACAAATGCTTAGCTACTAGATGATCCGCGTAAGCCATGATTTTACGCGAGTCACGTGGATGCATTTCTATGTATTAGTTAACTAAAGATATCCGGCATATTACAGACATTTAGCTGGTGTTTAAACGGCTTGGTATTATACATGCTAAAAGGGAAATACAAAATAAAAATAAAAAAAAGGGTTTGTCTCTTGAATTTTAGAAAATTCAGAAAAATTAACGTCCATAATTTAACCAGTTATCAGTCCATATCATTGGTAGATTAACAACTGTAACAAATGCTGGTTTAGTAGTCGCTTGGTTTCATTTTGTTAATAGAGCATCTATCCTGGATTATCCATTTGGCATTTCTCAACTGTCTACTACTGAGATGTGTATGGGTTATTACAATTCCCGTCAATCTCGATAATAACCAGCTGGCATATCATTTGACATGCACGCCAACGTGAGTCTGAGAAATATTTGATATCATAGCAAATGAATATATATCATTCATGAATTGATNAAATTTTTTCCCAGTCGGGGTGATTGTGCCCCTAACTAGTCCATAACCAGTTATCAGTCCATATCATTGGTAGATTAACAGTTGTAACAAATGCTGGTTTAGTAGTCGCTTGGTTTCATTTTGTTAATATTGCATCTATCCTGGATTATCCATCCATCAGTTTACTACTGAGATATGTAGGGGTTATTACAATTCCCGTCAATCTCGATAATAACCAGCTGGCATATCATTTGACATGCATGCCAACGTGAGTCTGAGAAATATTTGATATCATAGCAAATGAATATATATCATTCATGAATTGATAGATTCTTTGATAATGTTACTCTAGGATATCATTTATGAATCAAGATGTCTTGGTAGAACTAGATTCATCAAAGTAGGTATTAAGATTTAAGTAGACACATGTTTGACGCCGGGCATCTAGTCACATTCCTATCATTTCAAATCAGATGGGTTACTCTATCAGCAAGGATTCGTGTAGTTAGTGAGTCTTCGACGGAGTATTGCTTCAATTCTGTGACAAGTTCCTTACTAGATATCATAGAAGGTAGAAACAATATGATCAGCTGTCCTACTAAGTTTCGTGTCTCATATTGTGACATCCATATGTCTCCCCCCAATGTAGGTTGTCTCTGTCAATACTGTCTAATTAATTCCTGCACTTTCAATACTGTCTAATTGATCCCTGCACTGTCAATACTGTCCCTGCACTGCCAATACTGTCCCTGCACTCTATGAGACGGGTTGTTTGAGTGTAGATTATACATGTTAAAACATCACATCCATGTCTCAACGCCCTTCCTGGCAGTAATGTTCGAGAATGTTCTCATAAAAAATCACCCAAACAATGACTTCTTGTTTTATTCAATCACCAAAACATAGGTCCAGTTCTAACCGGCAGATTTTGACACGGCATCCAATTTCATTGACCGCTGTCACCAGTGCTCAAATCATTTTAGAAGCATATCTATACCCTTGATTGATTTGGATCTGCCTGAAATATGAATTCATGTCATTACAGGTTGTCAAAAGATGAACTTCGCGAAGGTGCTTTGCTCCCAGAGAAAGTACCGTTGCCAGGCGACGACACACGCAATTACGCGTTGCTGCCTGATGGACCACGCGATGATAACGCGTTGCTTGGTGACGTCACGCGTGATGCTGTTATCATTATCTTCGCCTTTGAGATGATGAGTGATAAAAGTAAAGTTTCCCTCCCAGTAAGTTGAAATCTAAATCATATAGAGATGGTATTTAAACGTTGATAGGCGTGTGTCAATTTCACGTTTATTAGGAATCCACGTTCCTAAGAGGGATTCAACGTATCGATAAATCATTATTACATTTTATCGCTCCATTTGAAGTCACCAAGCACGCAAAATCTATTTCTCATGAAAAATGACAATGCGCATTGTCAAATCAATAGAGCTATTGTTTATTCAAATATTATACATTTAGCATGTTACATCATTACGAATATTATTAACAGGTGTGTAATGTGTATAATTGGATATTCACGGAGTTTTATCGTGAAAAATTTCTGACACGTCTTAAACAAAGGTTTTCTTTCCTCGAATTGTAGGGGTTTGAGTGAGTCACACCAACCAACTAAATAGGTACAACTGTTATTCTGTAGTGTTTAATACAATGTCATCTAACAGCTTCACGTGACAGTCATGACAGCTCCAATGACAGCTCGCACACTTCGCCATGTTGAATAGACTGGACATTGATCTGAACATTGATCTGCCCGATTTCTAAACACCTACGGATCAAGCGGTTCATCCATGTACTTCTGTTATGTACTACTGAATGTAGATATTATAGTACAGCTAAATTCAGTGTAAAATAGGTCAGTAGTTGGACCAATGCTAACAGAAGATAATTTATAGAACAATGCTACAAATCTGTGTGTATGTACGTGTGTGCGTGTTTCTGTGTGTGTCTGTGTGTGTGTGGGTTTCTGTGTAGAGTTCGTGTGCGTGTATGTGTTTGTTTGTGTTTCTGTTAAGAGTGTGTGTGGCGTGTGTATGTGTGTGTATGTGTTACCGCAAAGACACACACACACATACATTATTAATTTTCCAATCAAACACTTTGATGATCACACCCTATTACGTCGTCAGCTTGGATTAGGAAATTTCCGATTAAGATTACGTCATGAATCAGCTATTATTTGTATGGATTGAGGATGTATGGTACTTTGTAAATGGTTTGCACAGTCAAAATCAAAGCCAACGCTTAAATTATTTATTTTGTGTAGGTGTGTACTGGGCAGTGACATCACCTTTTTATAGAAAAACACTACAGTTTATCTGTCTCCTACATTGTAGAATCTACAAAAATGTCATAGTGTTGGCAAGTGTTGGTGTAAGTTTCTAGCGGTCACGGAAATGTTAAGGATATTAATTCCGGAACGATTCTAATTATTAATGTTTTTGTATTCTTCACCGCGCTAATCACCCCCAATTACTTGAGTAATTATTAAATGACAGCATCCAAAATGTTTTCTTATCATTCGCTTCGGCCTTTGGGACCAATTGATGTAATTGAATTAGGTCAGTACATGGTTCTGCCCAAATTCAGATAACTTTATTAGCCTCGGTTCAAAAGTTGGCACGGAGAAATCACTTACTGCTGCAAATTTTTGTTCTGATACATGCTGAATTTTGAGAGTTTTGATTGGCAAACATTGAATGAGGGATAAAAACGAACATTGACCACGCCATCGTGTTCCAGGATCACTGGTCCTGTATCACACCATATATCACACCATATATCACACCATATATCATCACATCACACCTCATAACCAATACACACTACATACAGACGTATAGCCAACACTCTATTTCACAGGTGCGATACCAGTTAACCAGTAGCAAAGAAGTGGAAGTTAAAATACAATGTCCCCAAGCCCTCGGGTTAGTGATTGAACGAAATAGATTGATGTGACGTACAATAACAAGGATCAAATCAATAGGAGAAATATTCAAATGTGATTCCCTGGATTGGAATAAATTACCCCATTCCGCCAGTCAAAATGAAATGATTGTTGGTAAGTCTGAGCTGATGACTCCAATTTTGGCAAGACCAGTGTTAGAATACGATTATTTTTCCAAATCTTCCAAATTTCGTCCAATGTCTCCTTTCGTCCCATGTTTCGGCGTAGCTCATGCGGGATTCTCGGCGAGATTCAATCGCGCATGATTCCTGCTACAGGAACATTGCCCTTGATAAACTCACTTCATGATGTCATTTCGTGACATCTGCACTTATCAGATATCTCAAAACTCTCTTATTTTCATCCAACTATCATCATGGAATTTGAGCGTAAAGATGCTTGTACAAAAAGTGTGAACTTCACATGCATGTACTTCATAAACAATGCTCATGTTAAAATTAACTGTTTTAAAATGGGGTGGATTATCTTTAGATCTCCCATAATTGATTACATTTATCTGTCAAATAGTTGATTACATTTATCTATCAAGTATTTACAATTTCAGGGATGCCGATTTGAGAGTCTCGGTTCGTGGAGACATGCCTCATCTCGAAATTGTGAGTATTGCAAGGATCACAGTGTACATAATACAACAGTGTGCATCACTCATTAGATGTTCGTTGATGAATAATTAAATTTCAACATACAGTCCAAAAAACATACTAACGTTTCCACGATCATTTCACCCCTAATTGACACCCTTCACAATTGCTATTTTAGCTACCATATTTCATCATTATCATAACTACTGGTCATAGTACCCTTTCTGTGTGTACAAAAGTTGTACGCGCAGTTCATGTTGATTATACATGTAGCGCGCATCAGTTCTTCATGAGCTTCTTTATGTTGTTCGCATTTGGTTTCACGCGTTTGCGCGCGCCGCGCGTGCGCGCACGTTCTGCTCTGTATAACGAATTAGCGGCTTTGTCCTAAGATGTGAAATTTATCGCGTTTCTTTGGTGGTCTGTAAACTACAACATTGCGGAGAAGATTAAGAAATAAGAATTTCATAGTACAGAAGTTTTTGTTGCACGAAAAATTCTTTAAACTACGAGCAAATGATCAAGATCAACAATTCTTAAATACTCGTGGAGCAAATATAACCGACGGCCGGCTGTTTTAATCGAATGTGTGTGTGTGTGTGTGTGTGCGTGTGTGTGTGTGT